>JAKTXM010000125.1:0-29908 GCA_030582575.1 Candida buenavistaensis | reverse complement strand
GTCAAGTTGATGCATGTCCTGGAATAGTACAAAGATATATACAAAAGTTTTTATCCAAATCTCTTATAGATAAGGGTCAATACTCTTACTTGCCATTTCAGTTTGTTCAAATTTCACTAGAATTAGGATTTTCTAACCCGAAGGTGTGTATCTCAACAATCATTGCACTTGAGGCATCGCCGGTACCGTTAATCCAATCGTCGGCAACAGCTATTCATAAAGGTTTATTTGAGAAACATGAGTCATTAGTTGATAGCAGCTATACTGAAAGTATTCGTCTTGCTTATGAGTCTGGGTTAACATCACCAAATTTTTTCAATAACATTTATTCTATACTAAACACCAAAACTTCAAGAAACAAATTCATCCACTCACTATTCAAACTCCCTCTGAACCTTTTTCGGTTTTACGTTGAGAGAATTGCACTTATTCCATTCAAAAGTAACGAAGAAGTATCTCTAATCATACAGCATTTACAAGATGAAATACATACAGAAAATAATCCACAAACTGCATGTGCTATGATTCAACTATATCGCTACTTGTCATCTGATGATAAATCCCAGTTTAAATTCATTCACCATACCGAAGAAGAGTGTATACAGTATATAGCAGATTTTTAATTCATCAATCTTCTTAAACTCATTGGTAGTTTAAAACCATTAGCAAAAGTAGGTAGATCTTCAAATTCTGTACCAAAAAATGTATTCTCACTAGTTTGTAAATCTATACTGTCGACATCCTCTAGTTTAACCTTTGGTGCTATTGGTGCTCTTGATGCTCTTGATGCTATTGGTGCTCTTGATACTCTTGGTGATTTTGGTGATCTTGGTGATCTTGGTGATTTTGGTGATCTTGGTGATCTTGGTATTCTCGTTGGAGTATGGTTTTGTTTTGACACTCTTACTGGAGTTCTTATTGGTTTGAATAGGGTTTCCACGGGGTTTACTGGAATTCTCGTAGATCTGACTGGTCTCATTGTCCTTTGTTGTTTCCCTGTTTCCGACTTCTTTTCCTCCTCTCTTGTATCCACAATTTTAGGTACTGCCAATGGATCAATGATCAAACAATATCTATCATCCAAATTCAATCTAATCACGGGTCCATATTTGTTTCTCTTTTCCCATTTCCGTCTCTTTCTCAACTGTTCAATAGGGGTATCGTACTCAGGATCCGATTCATCTTCATACTCTACATATTCTTTCATCTCGTTAACAAAAATCTCCTTTTTCTTTCTCCAACTATCATGTTTACGTAGTAATCGTTGGATTTCATTTATTGTGAGATCCTTCTTTTGTTCCAATTCATCATAATCCTTAATATCGTTGACTATGGTTATACCGGGCAAGTTTCTTGTCCAATCGTACTGATTTAACTGTTGTAACTGAGATTGCAAAGTATCAAGCTCCCATAAATTCTTTATCCTCTCCTCGTTAGCCATTTGCTTCTCATTCTTCTTCATCTTTCGATGAAATATATCATAGATAGAATCAGGTAAGGGGTCTTCCTTTGCTGCACGTCGTGGGATGATGCGTGACAGTTGTATACAACTTCCCCTCGGGGGTAATTTGACCTCACTGGTGCCAAGATATTGATACGTCTCTCCATCTCCGGAACCAATCTCAATTGGTTTATCCCGGTATAAATATTCATTAACATTATCAAAATCAAATAGTACTTTATCTTGGAGTGGTTTTGTATCGGTAGATCTTAATTTCCTCGTCATTGAAGAAAGAAAAAAAAAAAAAAAAAAAAGTTTGTTCAAATGTTTCTTCTCGCTAGACTTAAAAAAAATAGAACAGAAACTAAACTAAACAAGTTCAGAAATTGACCATATCTGCATTGCCAGGAACCACATATGAAATAGACAGGGATTTGGTTACCTTAGGAACGAAAGGAATTGGAAATTTTAAATGTAATCTTACTCTGCGTAAATTAAGTTTCTAACGAATATTTTGAACACCACCCAAATTGAGAAATTATTTTCAATAAACATTGACGACTAGTGTGCGTCAACTGTTTAATAGTTGTATTTGCTTCACTCCAAAAACAATAGTGGTTCATTCAGAAGGCTACATCAATAGATATTATAGATATTATGAGGGGATTGGTATACAAATTATTGAATCTTCTGGACATCTTGACAATTATTAAAGTGTATCCTGAAAGTACCCCCCGTTGCCGCAATTGTTCAACAATAAACCACACTTGATACTGATTACATATTTACAGATTTTAACCAGTACGTGCGCAAGATGCTAGAATGTGGGAAGAGCTGTCAAAAAGTATATCACGCTGGGTTACATCATGTCTGTACGTCACAAAGTACGATGGTGATTATTAGAGCACATGGCGAAGGACAATTAGTAAAAAAAATAAAAAAATATTGATATAATTTGATTAAAACATGATTTGCACAACGAAGCCATTCAAGAACCCATAATTTTCAAAAAAAAAAAAAAAAAAAAAAAAAAAGAAATTGTCTTCACTTAATGGGTTTCTGGTAGGTTCCAACAAACTGTATAAAAAGATTGGAAATAGGAGTAGTCTTGGATGTTGTTTTTTATCTTTTTTTTTTTTTTCTTTTTTTTAGAAGTTGTAAAAGTTACCATATTTGGTAAGTTAAGCGCGGTAAAGCTATATTTTGGCTGTTGAAAATTTTGACTCTTTTTTTTTGTTTTTTACTTTCCTTGTGTCCGTCAAGGAGGAGGGAGAGAGAAAAGAGAGAGACAGAAAAAAAAAAAAAAAAAATTTTCAAATAACTAGTTTATCATTCACAACAACCTTTTTAAATGTCCCCAGCAGCTCATTCTTCTACCGATAAGAAACAATCAGGTCTTGCAAGAGTCTTAGGTTCAGCTACCGCCGGTATTGCTGAAATTGGTGTCTTCCATCCTGTTGATACCATTTCTAAAAGATTGATGTCAAATCATAGTAAAGTCACATCATTACATCAATTGAATGAAGTCATTTTCAGAGATCAAGCTTCTAAACCTTTGGGAAGACGTTTATTCACTTTATTTCCTGGTTTAGGATATGCTGCTTGTTATAAAATCTTACAAAGAGTTTATAAATATGGTGGTCAACCATTTGCTAACGAATTCTTGACTAAAAACTTTAAAGATCTTTATGATAATGCATTTGGACCAAAGAATGGTAAAGCTTTATTGAGTGCTACTGCTGGTTCTTTGATTGGTATTGGTGAAGTTGTTTTATTACCATTGGATGTATTAAAAATCAAACGTCAAACAAACCCTGAAGCTTTCCGTGGTAGAGGATTTTTTAAAATCATTAAAGATGAAGGATTTGGATTATATAGAGGTTGGGGTTGGACCATGGCTAGAAATGCTCCTGGATCATTTGCTTTGTTTGGTGGTAACTCTTTTGCTAAGGAATATATTTTTGGTTTAAAAGATTATTCACAAGCTACTTGGACTCAAAATTTCATTACTTCTATTTTTGGTGCTAGTGCTTCTTTGATTGTTTCTGCTCCATTGGATGTTATTAAAACTAGAATTCAAAATAGAAATTTTGAAAACCCAGAATCTGGATTCACTATTTTAAAGAATATGTTTAAGAATGAAGGTATTTCTGCTTTTTTCAAAGGTTTAACTCCTAAATTATTGACTACTGGTCCTAAATTGGTATTTTCATTTGCTTTAGCTCAATCTTTGATTCCAGCTTTTGATAAATTGTTGAGTAAATAGATGAATTGATAAACTTGTATATAGATGTGTAATAGAGCTTAGAAAGTTTCAATTATTATGAATTTCTTTTTGTTTTATTTTTTTTTGTTTTTTCAATTCATTCAAGGGATCGGAAGGTAGGAGATCATTATTAATAATAGTTTCTTTTTACGAATATACTGTTATTTATTAAGTAGGTTTCTTTTTTGAACTGTAGAATTCAATAGGTTGCAAAATAATATTCGAGGTCTGGTACAGAACAAAAAAAAAAAAAAAAAAAAAAAAAGTGACAATTTCTTTTTCTTTTTTTTTAATGACAGATTTTCCGTCTGTCTCGCTTTGTCATCATATTTTTTATTTTTGTTTTTATCGACCGAGGTTGTCGCATTAGTAATACGCTTTTTTTTTCTTCCTCTCGCTCTCTCTGTGCCGTCGTGGTAGCGATTGTTTGCGCGAATCTAGAAGAGAGAGAGAGAGAGGGGGGGCGACAAAATAAGAATAAAAAATAAATAAGAAATAGAAATTTAAGTAATCATGCATTTCTTTTTTATTTTTTTATTTTTTTCTATTGTGGGTGATCATCAATCTAAAGACTACTGTTGCAACGTGTTTACAAAAAGTCCACACACCTTTAAATACAAAAAAAATAAAAGCAATCTTTATTCCAATGATGTATAAATAAATGAACATTACCCTTATACAAACTATCGATTTTTTATTTGTTTACATTTACTTATCTTAATAAGGATTAGATTTAACACATCCATCCACCTTTTTTGCCCGTCTAAGGTTGGTTCATAAACAACATATTCATAATGAAGTTCATCACTTGGTTCATCTATTTTATAAAGATTAATATCATTCAAATCATACTTAATAACTCAAGAAACCCTTCAATATCATTACAATACATACAAAGTTCCTTATTCGAATGCTCTCCGTCGAAATGTACTGAAGATTCGCCTGAAAACGACAACTTACATAATGCTGATAGAATATGGAGAAATAACATCACAGATATACCAATAGTATGTACTGACGATGCTATATGAAACCGACCCCTCTCCTAACCCCCCATTTTATAGACCTTTTTGCATAGACTTTTCAATGTATATTATTTATTCCAAAACTATCGTAAATTCCCAATTTTTTTACAATAGGCAATTCAGTCACCCATTTCTGTCTAGTCATGATCTTATCCATCTCTTCAATGCTCGTCTTGTTCTCTAATAGACATAACCTGAAAACAGCATCCAATTTACATTGCTCACGGTTTAACTTCTCCGACATCCGTTCTCTTAATCCACCGTTCAAGTTAGCTATATTCATAGCATTTTTTAATAAGTTCTTACAATTAGTAAACAATACCGCATTGTTGTTGATTGAAGGGACATAATCTGTAATTTGACTTCTTTGCAATTCTATATCTGCTCTAGCAATAATTACTTCACTTAATTGAGCAATTAACCCGCCTAATTCCTCCAGTTGTAAATTGCTCTTTTTTTCTAATTGCATGGAATTGTGTAATAATTCCTGGGCTCTTTTCAACATGTTGTTTTGAAAAGTAAGGATCTTCCAAAAAATATCCTTATCAGTATCACTTCCTTGAGTATTGATGGAATATAAGTTGATATCGTTTCTGTCTAGCCAAGCTTGTAAATTATCAGAAGCAACCATGTACTTTTCAGGTACAGAGTCTTCAACTTCCCTTTCATTAGTCCATAAATCCAAAACTTTGAACACATTTGTTTCGGATAATGCCAAAATATTCAATTTAATCAATTTCAATTCGTTTTTATCTCGCTTGCTAATGTTGTTAACCATATCACTAACATGAGACAATTCACTATAATTTGAAATCAACTCTTGGGCCAGCCGGTCATTCAATTGCATCAATGGTCCAACAAGTTGGTTAACTTTGATGACTAACTCATTGGATGGTGTATTCTCATAAATAAATTGAACCAATTTATAAGACGACAACACAGTTTCTAATAAATCTGTAGGTTGGATAATTTCTTCACTGATGAATTCTTCTTGTTTGGCCTCATTGACATTGTTCTTACTAGATTCGCTACTTATGCTTCTGGTATCGTCTTCCATTGATTTCAAATCATTCACAAACTTGAACAATTCCTCATTTTGGGAAGTAAGCAAGTTTTGGAATATTTCCTTAATCCGATTATATACATTGACTATCTTCTCAAAATCATCGTCTGTGTCTTCTTCTTCTTCTTCTTCTAGCCATTCTAAATAGACAATTGCATAATTATACAACAAATCATTCAGTACCTGTCCCATTTGTCCTGCAACTGATATACTATTCTCATAAAACTCAATGATCTGAGTAATCGGCTGCACGACTTCCAACGATTGATACTCAATGGCAATGTCATGATTACTTGGAATCTTCTTATACAATTGATATACATAAAGAGCCAATCTCGCAGCATTATAATAAGCATCCACTAAATTGCCGTCTAGTTCAATTGAATGGATATAATTCAAGTATGCCTTGTTATAAAATCGTAAACTTTTGGCTATGTCGGAACCTAACCATCTTTCTCCCGATTCTTCATCACTGGACCCTTGCTCTAAATACTCTGATGCTGTTTCTAATGTGCTTGTTTTAACGGTGTCTGTTTTCTTGGGTATTCTATGGTTTCTCATCCTTATTCCATACGATGAAGTTACTCTTTACAAGAAAATTTGCTGTATGGGTGAGGTGCAGTGCCAAAAATAAAAGTTAAAAAAAAAAAAAAAAAAAAAAAAAAAAAATTAACGGAACGCGTAAGAAGTAATTCTATCATTCATTCCACAACCAATGTCGTGAAACGTCATGAAACAAAATAAAGTGAGCGTTAAGAGACTGAATTCTGATAGTAGTGTTAATTTGCACCTTGGTTTGGGCCTAGAGAGTGATACAGAATACGATAATGAACACGCCAATGACAAACAGTTAGTGATATATACTCCAGCGGATTCTACCTCTCTGAAAAAAACCCTACAAGAATCCAGTTTGGTCAATGAATTAAGGTTACAACTATATAAATCTCGATTAAAAAAGAGAAGTAAGAAACCATGCTGTGGACCCCAAGTTAGAGGTCCTCTCAAATTGACTAATTTACATGTGGATGCCGTTTGGCGGGATGGCTTGAATCATGTTCTTCACAAGACGAAAACATTGAATGGTCTTACAATTAAAGAGCTCAAACAAAAATCAATAGAGTCGTATCCTATTGGAGAACCTATTGTGGTGAAAAACGTCAGAGCTCAGGGAGTACTACCGTTCAGTAACTTCATTGTTAGGGGTGCTGATGATGTTATTAGAGTGGCTCCTTTTAAAGTGTTATTACAAGATTCAGATGATCCGGGGTTTAAGTTGCTGATTGAACTTCTGTCGGAATTAGAGATTTGCAATTTTTTACGTTGTAAAGATGTTAATGAAGTTGTGAGAAAACTTAATTTCTTATTCTCCATAATCGATCAGTTACCTCAAACAGATCGAATTCTGTGGAAAGTACACCCACAAGTCAGAGAGATTTCATTATATGACAATGGAGTATATCAATACAAATACTGGACTAGTGAATCTTCACTTCTAGACTTTATAGATAAGCTTTAAATAAACGTGCCAAAAAATTTTTATATATTATTAAATTACAAGAAGTACATTTAAATGTAACCGATTCTGTTAGCAATATCCAAAGCATCAAAATCAGAAGTCAATCTAACGTAAGCTTTCTTAGTACCATTTGGTCTAACCAAAGTGTTAACGTATTGAGCATCAACGTCGTATAATTCTTTGACGGCAGATTTGATTTGATGTTTGTTAGCTTTGATGTCAACTTGGAATACCAAGGTGTTACCGTCTTCGACTTTTTTCATGGCGGTTTCAGTGGCAATTGGAGAAACAATGATTTTGTGAGCATCCAATCTGTTGTAATGTGGAACGGATTTTCTTTGGTATTTTGGACTTCTGGTTAATTTCAAAGTCTTTGGTAATCTGAAAGTAGTGCTGGTTCTGACTTTTAAAGCTTTCTTTCCGTTAACACCTTTTAATGCAGCTTTTTTAGCAGCTGAAGCTTTGGTAGTTGCTAAAAATTGTATGTTAGTAAAAATGTTGCTAAAATACTGAGATACAAGGCGATAACAATAAAAGGTTATGGGCATATCTATGCCGCAGTTCTTCTTTTCCTTTAAATCCTAGCTAGTGATATTCATTTCCACTTTCAAAAATTCTTATATTCCAAACTTCAACTTTTTGCAAAATTTAAAATAACCTCCCCTTATATTGAAACTTTCTAATGTCTGTCAATGTCTCCGTTCTCTTGTTCTCTTTAAATCGTGGTTGTCTATGAACATACGAGCCATTGTTAATATCTTCTATGATGTACACTGAGAAGTATAAAAAATTTCACTAATAGATTTTACTTTTTCCTCACTCAGAGTGTGTCTCGCTTGCAAAGAGAAAAAAATAAAAAAAAAAAAAAAGATGGAAATTTTTCTCAAAATTGGTACTTTTGACACGACTATAAATCTCTTGTGCACGTGAACAATAGTTATATTAGGGCTGTAGCCCTATGATTTGCAAGACCACACCAAAATCAATTTAATATCTTTAATCTACTTCTAGTTATTTAATATATATATACAAGAACAACTGTATACACAGATATATACTGTCCAACCTTACAAACGACGCAATTTCTTTGGTCTATTACCACCAAATTTAAGCACAGTAGCATCACTAAGTCTAACAATTTTATTTTTAATCTTAGACCCTTCTTTACCCATCAAAGCAGATTGAAAAGCGTCTCTACCCTTTCCAAAATTCTTCATAACCAATTCAATTTTGTCACGTGAACCAATATAATTTCTTTCCTCAATAGTTTTAAACATCTTTGCAGCGACTTGAAATCCTGCTTCATATTCTTGTCTGGCACCCTTTCTGAACCCTAATTGACCAGCACTTACGCCGTATTTCACTTTCTCTGGTAATTGTAAATAGTATAATACCTTGTCGTTGTATGATAAATGCTCGTTCTTTTCCATAAAGTCTAAATCTTCCACAACGGCAACTAAGGAACATCTTGTATTGTGTCTATTAAAGTTGGCGTATAATTTCCAATAAACAACTTTTTCATTCACGGTATTGTCTTTCTTAGAAACGTCGGTCTTGGTTTTACCATCCAATGCGATAGGTGATGTAGAGAATGCTCGCGATACAGTTTGGTAGTTGAATGATTTTGGAATTGTGTATGATGAAAATGGAGCTTTTGGCACTAGCCTGCTAATGTTAGAAAACATCTTCCACTCGTTATCGATCAAGAATCAGATATTCAAAATGGATCTCTGATATTCAAATGTTTTTGAAAATTTTTGGTGCGCATTAAAATAAATGGTCGTGTAACTTGACAATATTCTGTTTCCATACTGTGTACGCTAATTAGGATTAATTTACATGAGTTATCTAGAAAGTTGGATGGGTATATTAAGTTTTAAAATGTGATTATATTTTAAGAAGACGTAATATTTATTGGGTATTTTTTTTTGTTGTTTTGTTTTGCAAAATAACTTGAATAAAAACGAAGCACTTTATCGAACTCAATCACAAATTACCACAACAAAACTAAATTGTAGTTTTCCTTTTCATATTTACTCTGATACTATAAATCAACGTGTTGTCAGTGTAACCATTACCGTTGTATTGTATATAATTGGTCCGACATTACAGCACGAGTGCAAGACGTTTTTTTTTTTTTTTTTGGCTGTCAACTGGGAATAATACCATATTTTAAGGTTATCATGGATATTCCGACTATGTCTACAATCCATTGTACATGAGCCATTTTAAAATGTTAAAACTTTACAAATGCTGATACCGCGTCCATTGTTATAAAGCTTAATTCGGAATGATATCTTCGAAAATTTTAGTCTCCCGCGTAGATGTTGGTTTTTTTTTTTTTTTTGCAACTGATTTCAACAGGTACCTCATGGTTACACATTGATTTACAACAATAAAGTGATCGCATCTCACAGGTATCCAAAAAAAACTAATAATGCCATTTACTTGAGGTTTCCACACCCACATAAGGGGGGGGGGGGGTTCCAAAATAATAATTGTTACTATAACAATGGGGTCCTGATCGTACCCTGTGATTGTTCTTTGTCTTTGTTTACAATTTTTTTTTTGGCAGCACCCGTGTTTTAAATATAAATATACACATCTGATGTAAATCTTGAAAAAAAAAAAGTAGACAGCAGGATTTACCATGAATTTTACTTTATTGATATTATTTTTAGTCAATTACTGTATTGCAACTTCTCCAACTAACGGGTATGCGCCGGGTCCGGTGGCATGTCCAGCGGGCCAAATTATCAGACCGGCCGTGGGTCTCAACACCAACGAAAAATCATACATCAATGCAAGGTACACTGTTGCCAAACAAGCTTTGGTCAATTTTTTGAAAAGTGCAAATATGACCGGGTTCGACGTTGATTCATTTTTGAAAACGAACAATCCAACAATCGGTCTTGCGTTTAGTGGTGGTGGATATAGATCAATGTTGACGGGTGCTGGTGTAATACGTGCTTTGGACTCAAGATCAAGCACTACTTCTGCTTTGTCTGGATTATTACAGGCATCAAGCTATATTGCTGGGTTGTCTGGAGGATCTTGGTTAGTAGGAACACTTACTAGTAATGATTTGCCGTCAATTGATGAGTTATTGTCACTGGGAATATGGGATCTCACCCATTCTTTTCTTAGTTACTATGGTCTTCCACATCCAATTAAACAAATTGAAGCCTGGACCGATGTTGCAAATCAAGTGATCAGTAAAAGAAATGCCGGTTTTAATGTTACCCTTACTGATATTTATGGAAGATTATTGAGTTACCCATTTTTAACCAATCATCAAGATGAAGGTGCCGCTTTTTTATGGTCCGATATCACAAGTACTTCTAGTTTTCAAAGTCATCAGATGCCATTCCCTATTTTGATTAGTGATGGCAGACAACCTAACACCGTTACTGTCAATTCCAATTCCACTGTTTTTGAATTAACTCCTTATGAAGTCGGGTCATGGGATCCAAGTTTAAGCAAATTTGCAGATACCAGATACTTGGGAACTAAATTGGATAACGGAGAGCCTATTGATCAATGTATTGGAGGGTTTGACAACGCTGGATTTTTCATGGGTACTTCATCTTCACTTTTCAACGAAGCTGTTTTGTCAATTATAAATACCAACTTTCCTGCGTTTATACGTGACTTGCTCAATGACATTATTGTCAACCCAATTCTTAGATCAAATATTGATGTTTCGGCATTTAACCCAAACCCATTTTATAAAAGCACCAATCAAGATACTGCGATTTCCAAAGCGCAAACTCTTTATTTGGTAGATGGTGGAGAAGATGGTCAAAACGTCCCACTCAGTCCGTTATTGCATCGTAATGTTAGTGTTATTTTTGCATTTGACAATTCCAATGATGTTTCCTCTTGGCCAGATGGTTCATCTTTAATTAGCACTTTTGAAAGACAATTTTCACAACAAGGCAAAGGTGCACCATTCCCATACGTTCCAGATCAATATACGTTCCGAAACTTGAACTTGACTTCAAGACCTACATTTTTTGGGTGTGATGCTAAAAACTTGACAACATTGACTAAAAACATTTACGATGTTCCCTTAATTGTATACATAGCCAATCGTCCATTCACATATTGGTCCAACACCTCTACTTTCAAATTAAAGTACGACGACAACGAAAGAAATAGCATGATTTCCAACGGTTTTGAAATAGTAACTAGAAAATACGGTGCTTTGGATGATGAATGGGCAGCTTGTGTGGGATGTGCAATAATTCGAAGAGAACAGGAAAGACATGGAATCGCACAGACAGAACAATGCAAAAGATGTTTTGAAAATTATTGTTGGGATGGTACCATTTATAAAGGTCAACCTTTAGGTGAAAATTTCAGCGATGAAGGATTAACTAAAAGTGCTGCTCAATACAATCTGAATAATGTAGCTGGTATAAATGATGGAGGTGCCCTGATTTTTAGTAGAGCCTAGTTTATATAGAATGAGAAATATAAGTTTTCCCTTGGTCCGTTAGATACGAGTACTCATTGCAAGAACGCAACTAAAAAATTTTATCACGCCTCGCATCATCATGCTCATGTGCTTTTGTTTATTTTTTTCGTTTTCATTTTCGCAATTTTGTTTTTTTTTTTTTTTTTTTTTTTTGCAGTCATGGGGCTCATAATCTAAAGTGATGTAGATCTACATTCCCAATCCATACAGGCTAAAAAGAATAAAATAAAAAAAATAAAAAAAATTTCTTGGGAAAACAAAAACAATCTAAATTATGATCGACCAATGACCAATTAAGCTTGCATGTACAGGGTTTATTATAAATTTATAAATACCCTAGCGATCGCCATGGGTTAATTTTTTTCTTCAATTCCACAATCATGATTTGGCTATTATTTCTATTTGTCTGTCGTGTTTTCGCACAATCACCTACGTTGAACTATGCCCCAGGCTTAGTATTCTGTCCATCTGGAAAATTAACTAGATCCTCAGCTGATGGAATCAACCAACAAGAACAACAATACATTCAAGAAAGATCCAAAGTTGCTAAATCCAACTTGCGTGAATTCCTTCATCGTTCAAACATGAGTGATTTTGACATTGATTCATTCTTAGACTCACACAATCCCACAATCGGTCTCGCATTTAGTGGTGGTGGATATAGGGCCATGCTTACTGGTGCTGGTGAATTAAACGCATTGGATTCCCGAGCCGCTCCATCTCCACTCAGTGGGATACTTCAAAGTTCAAATTATATTGTTGGTTTATCTGGTGGCTCCTGGTTAGTTGGAAGTTTAGTGAGCAATGATTTAATATCCGTTGATGATCTATTAGCTCAAGATAGATTATGGGATTTGGACCATTCGTTAGTTGCTTACAATGGACTCCGGGTAATTAGCAATTCGGTGATGTGGGCAGGAATTGATATTCAAGTTAAGATGAAATGGTTGAGTGGTTCAAGTGTAAGTATAACCGATATTTATGGAAGGGCTTTGAGTTATCAATTATTGACAAATTTTCAAAATCAAGGTGCGGCGTTCTTATGGTCGGATATTACCAGTCGACCATCTTTCCAGAACCATGAAATGCCATATCCTATATTAGCTGCCTTAGGCAGAGAGCCAAATACCAGTGTCATGAATTTCAATTCCACGGTTTTTGAGTTGACACCTTATGAAGTGGGTTCATGGGATCCAAGTTTACAAAGTTTTGTTAATACTAAATTTATAGGTAGCAGGATTGACAATGGTGCTGCCTCGAGATGTATGAACGGTTTTGATAATGCTGGGTTTTTCATGGGAACTTCATCTTCATTGTTTAATGCTGCGTTATTGCAAATCAATGAAAACAATGATTTACCACCATTCGTTAAATCGCTAATCAATGGTGTTGTTGTTGATCCGTTTGAGCGATTGAATGTTGATATCGCTCATTATAATCCTAACCCATTTTACAAAAGTTCTAATCCAGATGGGAAAATCGCCAAGGCACGTACTTTATATTTAGCAGATGGTGGAGAGGATGGCCAGAACGTGCCTTTACTCCCATTGGTACATCGTAAGGCAAGTGTTATTTTTGCTTTTGATAATTCGGCAGACACAAATGGGTGGCCAGATGGGACTTCATTGATTAAGACTTATGAAAGACAATTTTCAACACAGGGTAAGGGTATTGCATTTCCTCACGTTCCCGATCAATATACATTCCGCAACTTAAATCTTACAAGCAAACCGACATTTTTTGGTTGTGATGCTAAGAACTTGTCTTCCTTAACGGATAACATATACGATGTGCCGTTAGTTATATACACTGCCAATCGTCCATTTTCTTATTTTTCAAATACATCTACGTTCAAACTTAAGTATTCAGATAACGAGAAATATGGAATGATTAAGAATGGGTACGAAGTTGCATCTAGGTTGAATGGTGAGTTGGATGATGAATGGGCTGCATGTGTTGGATGTGCTATCATTAGAAGAGAACAAGAAAGAAATGGTGTTGAACAAACAGAACAATGTAAGAGATGCTTTGAAAATTATTGCTGGGATGGTACGGTGTACAAAGGAGAACCATTGGGAGATAATTTTGATAATGAAGGCTTAACTGGAAGTGCTGATAAATATAATCTGATAAACGTTGCAGGAATTAACAATGGCGGGATTGCAATAATTAAATAATGCTAAATATCTATTATAATTTTCTATCAAAAAACAAAAAGAAAGAAATTCAAACTAAACAAAGTGCTAATATACAAAAAAGAATGCAAATAAAAAAGAAGCAAGATCAACTAAGCTTCCAACAATTCTGGTAAATCGTCCACGGACCCGTTTTCGTAGATAATCTTATAAGTAGCTTCGAACAAAGGGAATTCATCTTGAATCTTGAAATTTTCCAATAATTCGTGAACTTCTTTAGCAGTTAAGATACCTTGAGAACTTTGTCCATTCAACACAATTTTTTCAGCTTCAAAAGCATCAACGTTGTGTTCAATCATGTATCTGGCAACTTTGACGTTTCTTCCACCAGAACAAGTAGTTATTAAATCAGCAACACCGGCACTTTCTTCAGTAAAAGTTTTTGGATTAGGTGGAGACAAACCTTTGATGTGGAATTTTTCCCAGTATGATGCAAAACGAATGGTTTCTTTGATTCCGATTCTCATAACGGCAGCTTTAGCATTGTCACCCCAGCCGGCTCCAACAACGAAACCAACAGCACAAGCAACAACGTTTTTCAAAGCACCAGCGATAGAAGCACCAACAACATCATCAATTACTCTGACGTGAAAGTATGGTCTATGGAATGCTTGTTTTAAAATGAATGGATCGATATCTTTACCTTCACCTCTGAAATCGTCTGGAACAGTATAACCGATTGAAGTTTCTGACCATCTACCTTTGGCAACTTCAGTAGCAATGTTAGCACCTGATAAGACACCACAGTAAATGCCCAAGTTATCAGTAATGGAAGTAGATAATAATTTACAACCTTCTGGTGAAACTTCCAAACCCTTCAAACATGAAATGGCTCTGGCAGTAGGCTTCACTTTACCAACCAACTGTTTAACGATTCTTCCCAAGAATTGATGTGGGATGTTGAAAACTATCAAATCAGCATCCTTGACCGTGTCAACAATATCTGGATTAGCAACCAAGTTTTCAGGCAATTTAATATCTGGCAAATATTTAACGTTTTCATGTTCGGTATTAATTATATCAGTCAATTTCCTACCTTCGATTTCTTCTTCAAAAACCCACATGTCAACTTGTTTTTGGAATATTTCTGGTTTTTCACCACAGTTCTCAGCAACCAATTTGGCTACTGCTGTACCCCAATTACCGGAACCAACAATGGAAACTTTGAATGGAGTGTCAATTGAATAAGTAGATGTAGTCATTTTTGTTCTTCTGAATATAGTGGTATTAAATGATAATTTAAAATATCTAAACATGAAATTAAAAAAATAAGAGGGAATTTAAGGGTATTTATAGACAAATTGGTTACAAAAAATTTTCTCCTAGTAATCGAAATTTATTGATAACGTAGCTAAAAGAAGAAAAGAAGAAAAGAAGAAAAGAAGAAAAGGAGCAATGTGCAGGACACAGATCTTAATTGCTTTTTTAAATTTATCGGACTTTAAGTATAACAAGGGAGTGTACTTTTGTTAATATTACACAAACACGGACACTCAATGCCATGCCAAATAAAAAGAAACTCAAAATTGTTTTTGAAACGGTTTATTCACTTTTTAATAATAACGTTTATAAATATACAAATACAAGAAAGAAAAAAAAAAGGGAAAAGCTATGATGTAATATCACATCGATTTATTTGAATTACATTCCCAATGGTTTTTAATATAAGAAAATATACGAATTTGCCACTAAGAAACAAAATAAATAAATTAAAGAAAGTTTGTTTTTAGACTCGGTTTCGGATTAATTTTAGTCGGGAGGTTGCTCCCCGCGAGAAAACTGAAATGAGCAGATACATCGATGACCTCTGAAAGAAATCTATAGAAGGTTCAAAAAAAAAAAAAGAAAAGAAACGGATTGAGATGTTTTATCAAACATTTTAGTTTACCACTGCAGCATAAAAAAAAAAATCAAAAAAAAAAAAAAAAAAAAAAAAAAAAAGAAAGTAAACGAAGAAAAAATAAAAAAAAAGAATGAAGCATATGGTTGTTCATCTATGTGTAATTTTGGAAAAAAATTTTCAAATTAAGAGGATTACATCATTATTGCTACTTTCTTAGTTAGTCTAGAATATGGCACCTTAGCGGGGATTATCAAGTTATGACGTAAGCGTAGCACAATATTATTTAGTGGAATATACGAAGAAAACGACTAGCTAAACTCCCTCACCTCCCCCCCCCCCCCCCCCCCCCCCCCAATCCATTGATCCGAATTACTCTTAACCCAAAATTTAACCTTTCGCTAATTATTACATCAATTACTTAAACTCATTTATTCAATCTAATAAAAATCATCATCATGTCTATAATCACGGTACATTTCATCCCAGTGGTGATCAACAATTTGACCTTTTCTGAAAGGACGCTCACTAATGTCAGCAGCATCAAAATCTTCTACCCAATCTTTGGTTTGCACTTGACCTCCACTTATTATTCTTGCTGCTGTCAATGGATCAGACACATCGCTAAGTTGTCCGTCTAGGACATGCGCTAAAGGGTCGGGTAATGTGTTTTTATGTGGATCAACAACAGGTTCTCCTTGTCTAATATCTTCTAACTCTTCATCATAGCCCATTAGATATGGATTTCCAAAGGGTATGTTACCAACATTTGGTCTTGGTATTTGATCATACATTGGTTGATGATAATCAGGGTTTGAATTTGTTTGAGCTGTTGTTGTTTCTTGAGTTCTTTCTGGAATACCCTTTTCTCGAATGTCTTCTTTAGAATCGGTGTTTACTAATTTATCGCCTTCTAATTCGACTTGCCTGTTACCTATTGAATTCATTAATTTCACAAATTGTGAATTCTCTATCTTTTCCAACATTTCAGAATCGGCGGTATTTTTCGATTTCATTGAAGATTCTACTTTCCTAGCAGTTTCAGCAAATTTCTCCTTCTCCGCAGTATCCACTGTTTCATTCACTTTTTGTTCTTCATTTTGTAAATGTTTTTCAATCTCATCAAATCTTTTCTCAAATTCACGTTGCTGTTCATCTAATTTATGCATTTGTTGATGTTCAGGTTGATTCTGGAATCTTGGCCCTATTGTATTTGCTGTTCGCATCTGATAATTAGCCATGGCATAATTAGGTGTCATTTGTTGAAAAGTTGATTGTGGTTGTTGTTGTGCTTGTGCTTGAAAGTGTGGTTGTTGTTGTTGTTGTTGTTGTTGTTGTTGTTGTTGTTTATTTTGTTGCATAAATTGCTGGTGCCAATCAGATTTAACACCTTGTTGTTGGTGTTGTTGTTGGATAGATAAATTAGAAAAATCACTAACCCAACCTGTTTGTTGATTTTGTTGCTGCATCGAAGGTTTTATATTCATTTGATTCATAAACGAGTTGGCAAATTCATTACCACTATTAAATTGTTTAAAATCATTATTCAATCTATTATCTACATGTTGTCCTTGACGAAATTGATGAATAGAAGAACCTTGTTGTGGTGGATGATGTCTTTGATGTTGTAATGATGTGTCTCTTTGAGAATACTTATTCAAGTTCAGTAAAGCACTTGATGGTCCACAACTTGCTGAATCCATGGTTTATAAGAAAAGAAAATGAAGTTTGTTGATAAAGAAGAAAAAGAAAAAGAAGAAATAGAAAAAGAAAGAAAAAAAAAAAATTATAATTCGCCCCGCAATTTACAATCAGCCGAGGATATATTTATCTTATTTCCTTATAACCTAAAAAAACTATCACCAAACAAATCATCAAATGAATCATGTAAAAATTCATGAATATTAGAAGTTTGCATAGCCCTACCATACTTCTTAAACGCTTTATTACTTGCATTTCTAACTAATGAACTAGCAGCAAAACAAGCCAACAAGTTAGCTTCATCTTGATTCAAGTCAACTTTATTATCCCAAACTTTAGAAATATAATTATTTGACCAATTAACTATTGTCGCAATAGCACCAGTTAGTGTATCGCCTTGACCGCCCACTCTTTTATCTGAGCCTTGATATTCATTAATTAAAACATTGGAAGATTTTACAATTATATCATGTTCACCTTTACGGAAAACAATTATATCGCCCAATTTTTTAGAAACTTCTTGCGTTTGCTCAATTAATTTTTGTTTATTTGTTTCTGAAATTTCAACTTTAATCTCAAGCGCTTTAGCTATTCTTTGAAATTCAACTACATTTGGTGTGATTATCGCTTTGGGATAGTTTGTTATAACTTTCGGATTCTTAGAAACTAAGAATAATGCATCTGCATCTAAAATAATAGGTAAATTCAATACTTTAATTTCTTCAATTATGCGAACCAAACTTTTCAACATCAAAGGATCTCTACCGAAACCTGGACCCATAACAACAATGTCAGCACGGTTCAACAACGTGGAAACTTTAGGTAATATCAATTCATCGATTATTTTATTCAACACGGCATTGTCATTAGAATTTAATACTTTTTCAATTGGTAAATTCTTTAATTCAAACTTTTGCTCCGAATCTAGTTCAATGCTGGGATTGTCTAAATCTAATAAATAGGGATGTACCATTAGATCCGGAGTGTACGATTTGATTATTGGTGCTGCTGCCTTTTCACATATTATATGAGATAAGTCAGCACCCGTTAAAGCAGCTGAGTGACCTGAAAAGAATGGTGCACCAGTATAATCTTCATTACCTCCAATTACTACTACTTTACCGGCTTGACCTTTATGAAAGTTAGGTGATAAAGGTTGAATCAATTGACGTGAAAGATGGATTAATTCCTTTTGTGATTTATTGCGAAGCATTTTCAGGGTGGTGGTATAAGAAATTGGGTGTGTAAGATTTGTCATTATAAAATATGACCGTTATAGCAAACCAACCGTAGTAGTATCACGTGATGTATTATATACAGGTACGCTTAGTAAGTAGGAAACTGTGGGTTTTTTTTTTTTTTTTTTTTATTTTTTTGCTGTTGTTGTTGTCGCTGTTGTTCAACAATTATTGCTACAAAATATTATTGCTTTTAGGGGGGAGAGAGGAGACTCACTGTCCCGCGCACACTCATTGGAAATTTCGGGTTATTTAAACCAATTAAAATTCTCAACTATAAAATTTATTAATAATCACAACTACTTTCTTTATACAACCATGTTAGCTCATCAATTCTCAAAATTAGCAAACCCAAAATATTTAGTACCAATTGCAGGTGCTGCTGCTTTATCAATTGGTTATGCTTATTCAACTTCAGTCATTGCCAATGAAACTGGTAAAACTTTTACTGGTGGTGACGATTGGATTGACTTGACTTTATCTAAATCAAGTGATCTTAGTCATGATACTAAACATTTAACCTTTAAATTAAAAAATGAAAACGATGTATCTGGTTTAATCACTGCTTCAATGTTGATGACTAAATTTGTTACTGCAAAGGGTAATAACGTTATTAGACCATACACTCCAGTTTCTGACCCAAACCAAACTGGTGTGATTGACTTTGTTGTCAAGAAATACGACGGTGGTAAAATGTCCACTCATATCCACGACTTGAAAGAAGGTGAAACATTATCATTCAAAGGTCCAATTGTTAAATGGAAATGGGAACCAAACCAATTTAAATCAATTGCTTTGATTGGTGGTGGTACCGGTATTACTCCATTATACCAATTATTACATCAAATTACTTCTGATCCAAGTGATAAGACTAAAGTTAGTTTGATTTACGGAAGTACTTCCCCAAGTGATGTTTTAATCAAGAAACAAATTGATGAAATTGCTCAAAAACATAAAGATCAAGTTAAAGTCACTTATTTTGTTGACAAAAAAGGCGATGATGAAAAATGGGAAGGTGAAGTTGGTTATATCACTAAAGAATTCTTACAAAAGGAGTTGGATAAACCAAGTGCTGATTTTAAAATTTTTGTTTGTGGTCCTCCTGCTTTATATAAAGCTATTTCTGGTGCCAAAGTCTCACCAACTGATCAAGGTGAATTGACTGGACATTTGAAAGATTTAGGTTTTGAAAAAGAACATGTATTTAAATTTTAGATATACATTTTTTAGATATATATTTTTTAGATATACAACAATTGTAGATATATAGAGGGTGCACCCTTCCTCCAAAAAAAAAAAAAAAAAGAAAGTGAAGGTAAAGAAATTTTTATTCAAAAATCAAACTTTTTTTCTCTACATACATATATATATATATATATATGACATCTGTCAAAGTAGCCATTGAAGGATGTTGTCATGGTGAATTAAACACGATATACAAATCAATACCTAATATCGATGAAGTAGATTTATTGCTAATATGTGGAGACTTTCAATCCTTGCGTAATGAATCAGACTTTCAAAGTTTAAACGTACCCAAAAAATATCAACGATTAGGAGATTTTCAAGACTACTATAAAGGAATCAAAACCGCTCCTGTGTTAACTATATTTATAGGTGGGAACCATGAATGTTCATCATACTTACAAGAATTGAAATATGGAGGTTGGGTGGCTCCTAATATTTATTACCTTGGGGAGTTTGGTAGTGTTTGGTATAAAGGATTACAAATCACTGGATGGAGTGGGATTTTTAATTATCATACATTCATTAAAAATAACACCGAGTCCGAAAAATTGCCGTTTGATCAAAGCGATATACGAAGTGTGTATCATCAGAAATTACCCAATTTTTTGAAAATGTACTTGATGAATCATGATATGGATATTGTATTGAGTCATGACTGGCCTGTTGGGATAGATAAATATGGAAATTTGCAAAGTCTTCTTAAAGCAAAACCGTACTTTAAAGAGGATATTCAAAAGGGACAGCTAGGAAGTCCATTGAATAAGTTTTTGGTGGATTACTTAAGACCTAAATATTGGTTTTCCAGTCATTTACATGTGAAATTTAAAGCAGTTATAAAAGGACTGCTGAACCACGATAAATTGGAATTGTGTATGGGTGAGTCGGAGAATAATGAAGAAATACAATTGGATATGGATGATGAAGACGACAACGAGCCAGGTTTTGAAGAGGTATTTCACTTTAAAAATACATCATCAAATAAAAGGTTAAAACACGAATTGACACCGCAACGGGGCACTTGCAATCATGATACTGTGTTCTTAGCGTTGGATAAGTGTGGAAAGAAACGTCATTTCTTAGAAGTAATAGATATTAAAGTATTCAATTTACAACATCCATCCACAAGTGGGAAATTATATTATAGTAAACGATCAATAGCTATAAACAAAGTAGTGGAGAATTATTTACGTGATCATCAACAGTATTTCAATGATTTGGAAACAAAAGAAATTTTAAATAACCCATATCGGTTTTCATTAGTTAATGAAATCATGCCAATTATTGAATCTGAATTTAAAAACTTACAGAAAGTAAACAGTGATGATTTTATTATTCCAGAAAATTTCAAAATTATAGCACCTGTTGAGACCGAAGAGTTGAAATATTATCCAAATAATCAAACGATTGAGTTTTGTAAAAAATTTGGAGTACCAGAACCTGTTCTTGGGTAAGTCATAATTGGAATGTGTATTTATTTAACTTGATCTTAGCCCTTTGTTTTTTTAGTTAGTGTTTTAATTATAATAGTCGTCTATAGTAATCCCTTTATAGCCGGTTGTATATTCCTGATGAAGTTTGTTGCTAAAAAGAAAAATAAAAAATAAAAAAAGCTTATTTAAAAGGTCAGCTAACATGGCTAGAGTTGGCTTAGCCTGGTCATATTCGCCGTGTATTTAAGTTTCTTTAGCTTTAAGTGATAGTGATGTCATCAAGTCTCTTATCGTCAATACATATATATATATATACTCTTTAAACCCTTTAATTAGCCAGCACTCTCTTATCTACGTTTATTTGTTTGGAAATTGGACACTTTAACACGACCGCTTAATACTAATTTCTTTTTTTTTTTTTTTTTTTGGGTTCACTTCGTTGTTTAATTTTTTCTTTTACAACACCCACAATTCCCTTTTAACATTCACATATACACAATCTATAACATCATCAATCTTATAAATACATTTACTCCCCGAAAGTCATGCCGTCTCATAATCCTTTGGTAGTATCAATACCCTATGCTTTTTCAAATCATGACATTCCTACGGAGATTATGGCTAATCGATTTTCTGCTTGGAGGTCAATTATTAAAGATCTAATTAATTATTTTAAAGAATATTCTAGTGTTCAAGAAGAAATAATTAGACAACAATCTAGATTACAACAAGCAGTGAATCAAGTGACTAATAATATTACCAATAATCATTCAAGTAATGAAATTGAAGCAATTAACGATTTTTTTTTGCCAATTGGTAACGGTTCTATTCAAGATATTCCAAATACTTTATTCAACTATCATCAGAAAAATGTCACTAATGGGTCCAAGACACTAAAGGATATAAATGGTATAATCATACCTAAATTAGAAGAGTTAAGAAAGGATTTATTAGTTAAGATTAAAGAAATTAAAAATTTACAAAATGATTTCAAAAACAATTTATCGAAAGAAATTGGTGAGAGTAAAACCTTGATAAATCAATATTATCAGTCTATTGAATTGGCTAATAAATTAGATACTATCAATCATCATACCACGTTGCATGAAAGTGATAATGGTAAAAATGATCCATATTTGGTTAAAAATAGATTGGAAAAACAATTGAAACGTCAAATAGTTGAAGAAAATTATCTTTATGATGCTTATGCAAATTTACAAAATGCTGGACGTCAATTAGAATCAATTGTCGTATTAGAAATTCAAAATTATACTTCAATGTTTTTAAATTTAGTTCATGAAGAAAATTCGACGTTTAGTGAATATTTATTACCGAATATTAATAATGGATTTTTGGGTAAAGAATCTAATTTTGAGTGGGATGCGTTTATTGAACGTAATTTACCTAATAATAATGGTATTACTAATAAACCAGGTACTTTTATTGATTTAGAAAATCCTAAGAGGCATTTATCTGATTTGGTCATTAAAAACTTTGATTCTAATTTAAATGTTGCGATTAGACAAGGATATCTTGAAAGAAGATCTAAATTTTTGAAAAATTATACAAGTGCATGGTATGTTTTGACTTGTAGTTTTCTTCATGAATTTAAATCAAATGATCGTAAAAAAGATATTTATCCAGTAATGTCGTTACCATTGGATTCATGTACTGTTAGTGATCATTCTAAAAATGATGGTAGATCAGAGGGTATTTACAAATTTATTTTAACTTCAAGACTGAATAATGCATTGATGCATAAAACTCATAAATGGGTTTTTAGAACCGATACTTATAAAAGTATGATTGAATGGTTTGATAGCATCAAAAAAATGACAAGTTTACCTACACCAGCTGCAAGAGCAAGAACTATTGAAAGTACTGGAGCAACCAATCATGTTGGAGGAGAGAGCGAGTACGCAACAAGTGGACAGGCAATTTCAAGAGTTTCAACTAGAAACACAGCTCGTTCACCAACTAGATCATTAAAAACAGTTAGTACTTCAAATACAACTGCTTCGAACGCTTATAAAAATAAATCTTTAAATCAAGTTAATTCTCACAGAAGATTATCTTCTACATTTTCACAAAGGAATAATAATAATTCACCAAGATTACCAAATATGATTAATAGTGATGGAACAATAATTAGTCCTGTTGATACTGAAGACGCACATTCTCAACCACAACAACAACAATACCAACAACCGCAACAACAACAACAAATGCCTCAACAATATCAGCATCAACAACAACAATCAATATCGCATTTGGTACCAGTTGATGCAAATGGAACTCAATTGGTTAATCCACCAAGTGGGTATCAATATTATATACCGTCTACTGCTCAACAAGGTGTACAACAATTTTATGATCCAGTTCAACAACAATACTATACTATTACACCAACTGTGCCGTTATCTCATACAAATAATGTTCAACAACAACCTTCACAGCTGCAGCTGCAGCAACAACAACCTTCACAGCAACAACAACCTTCACAGCAACAACAACCACAGCTGCAGCAAACTTCACAGCAACAGCCAATTCCACAACCACAATATTTCCCTGCTTCTCCACAACCGATTCCGGGATCACCTGTTGGAGCTGCTTTCAGTCCATATTTCCAACCGCAATTTGTTCCTCAGCAACAATCACAACAACTCCATTCTCAAGATGGTGGGTTACCATACCCAACAGTTAGTAGAACAACACTGAATTATAATAATAATGATGATACAATAACGGCGGATGAACAAACTACAATGGAAGAAACTCAAGAGAAGAAAGAATCAAAAGAACTTAAAAAGCATTTAGCGCCATTACCTTATAATGTTAGTAATTCCAGTGCCAATCATCCTGGTCAAATATTTTCACAAATATCGAATGACGAAGTATCTACATTAAAAAGTAGTCAAGAATTGCATCCATTGCGAAATTTAAAAAGTAATGAACCGTTAGGCGATATAAATATTGAAATCACACCTGATGACAAAGAATAAAATAAATAAAAAAAAAAAAAAAAGAAAGGATATATAGTAAAATAAAATTCAAAAATAAAAAATAAAAAATAAAAAAAAAAAGAAATTATAATATACGTTTTTTAAAATATTTTATTAACATGCATACTCTACTTAGACGACGACACCTGAGTTAGAAGCAATACGAGGCCATAAATCAGCACATTCTTTAGCGACAGGTCCAGTGATAGCAGAACCTTTCATTTCACCTTTTGGATTGACAATGACACCGGCGTTATCTTCGAAATACAAGTAGACACCATCTCTTCTTCTCCAAGGTTTACTTTGTCTAATAACAATAGCAGGCATGACTTTCTTTCTCAATTCTGGCTTACCCTTCTTGACGGTGGCCATGACCATATCCCCAGCAGCAGCGGCTGGCAATCTGTTCAATCTGGCACCGGTGCCTTTGACAGCGAGCACGTACAAGTTACGGGCACCTGAGTTATCGGCACAGTTCATGACGGCACCTACTGGTAAGGCTAATGACATACGGAATTTGTTTCCTGAGGCTCCTGATCCTGACATTGTTGTGTTGTTGTTGAGGTTCTGTTGGAATTAGAAGGGGAAAATTTTTTTTTTTTTGCAAGTTTTTCTCTTGATTCTATAATATCGAGTGTGTGCGATGTGTGTTAGCGGAAAATGCGAAATCAAAAAATTTCAAAGTGGAAAATTTTAAATTAAGGTGTTAGGGTTATAGCCCTACACTATATTTTAAAGTTGTTAAACACGAGAAAAATAAAATACTGAGTGTGGGAGACGAGACGTGGGGATGGGATATACGCCCATTTGGAGTAGATTGGGAAGATTCAAATACTTGTCAATGTATGTTTTGCTCGATACATCATATTTGGTATTACTTTGGGTGTTTTTTTTTTTTTTTTTTATTGTTATTATTATTATTAGATCAAAATTTTTTATATTATACCCTATACATTATTATATACTCTAGTTCTTCTTTTTTCAATCTTATCTGCGGTATTCAACCCATGATAATTCAAACATCCCGAGCATACAATATCATCGTTTATCAAATAGTAATCCTCTTGGATCCCACGACGACACCTTTCACAAGTCAAACAATTCAAATGCCATTTTTCTTTGATTTCATTCTCTATACATTCTCCTTCTATTCCTGTCTCACATGATATACATACCGAATTGTTCAAGATATGGTAGTGTTCAAAACAATATGGTTGATCAGATAAAACGTAACATTGAACGTGTTTACTGAATTGAATTGGACAATTATCATGTGTACATGTAAAACACTTTCTATGCCATTGACCAGATAATTCTCCCGTTTTAGAATAAATAGGTTTCATTTGACCCGTTGAAGTAGACAGTATGTACTCATGACAAGATCTACACGGTCCTGTTCCTGCTGGTGTTGGCTCATTCTGTTCAAAAGTTTGTTTAATTAATGTAGATGGTGATTCATTGGTTTCAGAAATTTGGAAATTCATACTTTGTAACTCCTGTTCAATTAAATGATTCTTGGGTGATAATGGTTGTTCAAGCTCTTCTTCTTCTTCTTCTTCTTCTTCTTGTTCTTGTTCTACTTCTTGTTCAAAACTATCATCTTGTTGAATAAACTTAACTTCCTTGGATGTATTCGACATCGTTATACTTAATGGTTGGGTTGTGTTCTCCAAAGATTCGGTCTCATCAACATCTTGAATATTAAATTTTGGAATAATGACTGATGTGTTGACAGTTGTATCCATTCCAGTACTATTTGATTCAACTTTATTAATATCAATACTACTACCTGATTTTTTTAAACTTGCCAATTGTCTTTCTAATTCTTGTTCAATTGCATTTTCTTCATCATTATTAGAATCTTTACTAATTATAGAACTAACCATAGATAATACACGATTGGATTTGGTTGTTGGTGTAAGTTCCGTTTTTTGATTCAAATATTGTTGATATTCAGTATTTAAATCACCGTCTTTAGCAATTTGTTGAGATGTAAAATTATGAAATTGTGAAGATGGATCATCATTTGAATTGATTTTGCCATATGAAAATCTATGTTCATCTATATCGGGAGTATTGTTCAATGAATCAGCTGCAGGCTTATATAATCCTAAATCAGATGGTGATGAACTTGGAATATCACCAATTGTACTTGGTGTAGTTGGTGAATTACCCTTGTGGTGATTTTCAACATCAATCTTAAAATCATTTAATGCCGAAGATAATTTATCATCTCTAATTTGAGAATATGTATTTTGTTTTCTTGGTCGTGCTTGTGGTTGTGCTTGTGGTTGTGCATGTGGTTGTGCATGTGGTTGTGCATGTGGTTGTGGATATGGTCTGTATTGCAGTCTTAAAGGTGGAACATTTGGTGAATTTGGGACATAAGCTGTATTCGGATTATTAAGAGTCATCAATGGTAATTGGGTTTGTTTAGGTGAATATTGTCTATGACTATTATTATGATTATGATTATGATTATGATGATGATTTATCATATTAGTAGGTGACATATTCCTTTGTTGGTTGGGATGGTTTACATATACAGGAGACTGTATTGGATTCACTGGATAGGGAACCTGTTGTTGAACTGGTGCATTTGGAGCTTGATGACGTCTTCTTGGATCAAACTTTGTACTTGGTTGTTGACTATCGACTGTATCTTCTTTTTTATATGTTTCATCTGGTAAACTAGTAGTATCAATATTATCATTATTCAATTCAAGTTTTAAATTTTTGAAATTTTTAGTTTGACTTGGTGAAGGACTAAAATCAAATTGTTCAGTTGAAGATTCAACAATTGGTTCAGTTATAATTTGAGCTTGTTGTTGTTGTTGTTGTTGTTGTTGTTGTTGAATAGTATCAACTGGGCTTATTGGTTGTTGAACGTTATCAATTTGGTTTTCTTGATAATCATTCTCATTAAAAAATGTAGTTGTTGAAGAACCAGTAGTTAAAGGTTGATCAAATGTAGTTTTAAAATCATTGGTATTTCTCAAAGTACTGTTTGAACTATTACTTTTATTTGAATTATTAGCAAAATCTGAATTCATTGACAGAGTTTTACTTGATTTTGAAGAATCTGAAGAAATTGGAGATTGGATTGTTACTGGTATAGGAGGTTGTTGAGTTAAATTATTAAAATTGGTTTGTTTAGTTGATAAATTTGGAGTTGATTTTGAAGATAAATTTTGAATATCGTCTTGTAGTCTTACATTGGAAGGTTTTCTATTTCTTGATGATCTTGATGATGTACCATCTGAACGAATTGATCTATTATCGTTTGATTTTTTAGTTTTTTGGCCTCCTCTATTAACATCGAAACCTGCTCTTTCATAAACATTTTTATATCTATGTTCTACTTTTAAAGGAGGAAATGCATTATCTAAAGATTTTGGAGATTGTTCTGATCTTCTAATAAATTTAGGAAATGAAATCATTTGAGGACCCATGATGAAAATAAATGAATGTTGTTGTTAAGTAATGAATGTATAAGTAGGGTAATTATTAAAATGAAGGAAAGGTCAATTCAATTAATTTTAAAAAGAAAAGAAAAGAAAAGAAAAGAAAAGGAATGGGAATGGGAATGGGAATGGGAATGGAAAGAGAAGTTTTGCAAAATTAAAAAATAAAAAACTTTAATTAAAATGAGAGACTGTATAAGTCGTGTGAATTATTATTTATTTATTTATTAATTCTTTTTGTCGTTGTTGTTGTCGTTTATGTTGTTGTTGTTGTTGTTGTTGTTGTTATTGATAAATGTCGTACATATAAATGTCGTCGTCTAATGTCAAAACTTTGTGTTTTATTTTGTGTAATTTATTACTACCGTGTTTTTGTGTATTTAATTTTTAATTTCATTTTATTTTACAACACAACCGAAGCAACAGAAACAGAAACAGAAACACAAGCAACAACAAATACTAATAAAATCCTTTGTAAATCAAACACCACAACCTATACAATTAGAATTACTCTTATTGATATAGACTATATATTGATATATTACCAATTATTCCATTCCTAGTTCAATATGTTGTGTTTGGCATTTAATTGTAATTTTTCCTAAATCAGAAATCATCTGGTGACATTTTGCATACTCATTAAACATTCTTCACAAAACACCAAAAAAAATAAAAGAACAAAAGGACAGAAGATTTGGTCTTAGGTTCAAGTACAACAATATGGTATAAATTCATACATATGAAATTATGTCTATCACAACCAAGAAAGAAAGTAAATTAATTAATCATTACAATATTATACTAAATTGATTGAATTGTTGCAATGATATCACAAAACATACTTTGGTTGTGTTCTATAATTCTTGTCCCCCCCCCCCCCCCAATATCACAAACAATACATCGTGTAACCAAAGATTTACAAAGTAACAAAAATGGCCTTTTCGAGGTCGTTGTACCTAAAACAGATACAATACAATATAAATACTATTTACTTCCAGTATACAGTGTATATATTTACAATTTGATAATCATACAAAGTTCAAAGTCTGATTTTAATGTTTCATACTGTTAATCATTGGGGTTTGTTTTAATACTGATTAACGAATACTATGAAACATTATCGTTTATAACAATCAAAATACAAAAGGAGCGTGCACTGGTGACAAAAACATAAAAATTAAAATAAAATAAAAAGCAAAGGAGGCGAGTGCTCCATAACACTAAAAAAGCAAAGAGAGACAAAGACGCGCTTTATTTTTTTTTTTTTTTTTTAATCACGACATGAATAAATTAGACACTGTAACCACCACTCACCCATCCCATCCCGTTGTACAAATTAGATATCCAATATATCCGTAAAATAAAACTATAAAAACATTTAAAAAGACAAAACACTTTAACTTTAATTACACTGAGTTCTATCAAACTATATCTTTGACCACGGTTGTCGATTATTTATTGTCTAATCATACACAACATTCTAAACAAGAAAAATAAAAAAAAATCTCGTAGTTTCTTCTTATAAATGATAATCTCAATGGTGTCACACGTTCCTAATATATTTTACTTTCTTTGACAGAATTTCTGTTTATTTTTTTTTTTTTTTTTTTTTGCAACAAAAATTTGACTAAAAAAAGATAAAAATAAAGAAAATGAAAGTAACCCCACCAAAAATATGGTCTTATTTTTCTGATTACACAACTAAGTTATATAAACTAATATTGGAGTAAAATCAAAGAAACTTAACTTGAAAGTTGTTAATATTTCATAAATGAAAAAACAAAAAAATAATTTGAAGAACACTACCAATTTTCATGTTAACCGAGAACAAGGACAAAACCAAAGAGCGAGACCCTTGAATTCTATAAATAGCATATAAATACAAAACATCAAATATTGAATGACCATTGATATTGCAAACGGCATCAAGTCAAGATATAGTTAGCTCTTAGCCAACCAAAGAATAGCAATAGCCATATACAGAATGTATACTAACACC
>JAKTXM010000124.1:0-30071 GCA_030582575.1 Candida buenavistaensis | reverse complement strand
ATAACAATAAACTGTTAATTACTTCTCTATCTAATGCTAAAATGACCAAATTAGGATTACTGTTCATATCTCTAATTTCATGTAATGCGTTGATTGCATTTGCAACCACCATTGGATTAGAATCTCCCAATAATTTTTTCAAATCGTCCAAAAAGCCAAATTCAACACACATTTCAGGATTCAAATCAAATAATTTGGCCACACAAATAGCAGCTGTTTTTCTAACGTATGGATTTTCATCACTCAAGGTTCTTTGTAATGGAATTTCTAAGTATTCCACCATTTTCGCTACTCGAATACATCCCATTGTTCTAATAGCCAATGCTCTAATCAACGGATTAGGATCTTCTGTATCTTGGACAAATGTATTTACTGCCAAAATACATAATTCGGGATTTGATTTAGCATAATTCATTAAATACAAATAAACCAATTTCTTTTGTTCTAAATCATAAGTGGCTATATTCTTTAAAACATCAGGAAACAAAGAGGATACATCTTTACCAACTGTCATTGCTTGGATCACTCGTTGAATTGCATCTTTACGTTCATGTTTATACTGTGAGACTAAACCATTTTTCAATTCAAAAGTTTCTCCTTTTTTTGGTCCAACTAGAAACTTCCTTAATTTACGTTCAAGAATACTGTTTACTTTATTAAAATTCTTATTTATTGTTTGTTTATAAGTTGCCGACATGATTGATGGGAAAATAAAGAGTGAGTTGTCCTTGTTGATGTTGATGTTGTTGATGTGTTTGAAATTTTCTGTTTGTTTGATTTACAAAGCGTGTCCTTTTTTACAAAGTCACACAAAACCAGAAGAATATATATATATATATATATATATTTATATATATACATCTATAACATTTCACGTCTATTATTACTATCAGATTCGTAATCCAAATCATTTAAAGCTTGCATTTCAAATGCATCTTGATTCTCAAATTCTTGATTATTCAATCGATTGTATTTAGCTTTAACTTTATTCTTTTTGTTCTTTCTTCTTCTAAAACCTTTTATTTTAACCCTTTTCATTGGTGCTGTTTCATAAAATTCATCAAATACTCTACCAATATCTTCTAATTCAACACCTTTAGTTTCTGGGTATAACAATATAACAACAAGAACACTCAAAACACACGAAGTTGCAGGGAATAGATACATTGCCCATTTAATCTGTTCTTTTAAAATTGGAGTTAATAATCCAACAACAAAATTACTAAACCAATTACATGAAACGGCAAGGGAAGCCCCTTTAGACCGTACGGATAATGGATATGATTCACTCAGTAATAAAAATGGAATTGGACCAAATCCAAAACCAAAGGAAGCATTATAAATAATCACAAATACAGCAACTAATGATGGCGTGAATGATTCATTTAAAGACATAAAAACAGCAACTAAAAACAAACAAATAGCCATGGCAATACCACTGGTGATTAATATAGGTTTTCTTCCCCATGAATCAACTAAAAACCATGTTGGAATAGTTGAAAGTAAATAAATCAATCCATTTACACCTGTCATTAATAATGCACCAGAATCATTAAATCCAGCCTGTTTGAATACTAAAGGTGCATAGTATGAAATGATATTAATCCCATTAAATTGTGCAAAAATCAAAGAAGAACAAGCAACGAAAACTCTAATTTTATAATGAGTGATCAAGTTTTTCCAAGTTCTTTCTTGTTTTGGTGTAGTAATTCTTTCTTGTAAAATTGCATTTTTAATCATGAAAAATTCTTCTTTAGGTTTTGTTGAATCTGGATGTGAATCATACAACAATGATAACACATGATAACCTTGTTGATCCATATCATTATCCAATAACCAACGTGGAGATTCAACAATAAAAAAGCCACCAAAGAATAACAAAATTGCAAGTGCAACTTGTATAAATAACGGTAATCTCCAACTTAAATTGGCCAAAAATGAATGTGGGTACTTTCTAGTATCTTTACCGGCATTTTGTATAAAATAAGAAAAATATCCAACCCAAACACTCAAAGCATAACCGGTGATATTACCAGTAAATTCACCACAAACCAATTTACCTCGTTCTTCACTAGGACTGATTTCACATTGATAAGATGGAACAATTGTAGATAGTATTCCAACCCCCATACCAGCAAACACTCTACCTACCCCTAACACAAATATATTAGGACAAAACGTTTGTAATGAACCACCAATTATAAATATAAAAGTCCCTATCAACAATGTCCTTTTCCTTCCAAATTGATCTGAAATTTTAGCAACCATAAGGGAACTACACATTGCCCCTATTTCTTGTACTGATATTACAACACCAATGGCAGCTGCACTGGGTTGATTGAAGTAGCCATTGAATGTATCATATGCAAGTAATGAAGAAACCACCCCTTGTGAATAACCAAATAAACTGACAAATAAACTGACAAACCCAGATGTAAAATAAACTAATTTTTTCCCTTTGAATGTTAGTTTTGAAGTGTATTTCTTATTGTCAAAGTCTACTTGATGATAACTGTTTCCAAAATTGTCAATAAATGAATTCGTATCGGAAGATTCGCCGTCATCTTCGTTATTGAATGGAATGGGTTCAAATATTTCACTATCATTATCTTCTTCAAGTCTAAATTCATCATGACTTTCCTTTGATTTTTGATTATTGGAAATGTCGTTGTGGGTATTGCTTGACAGTGAAGACGAACTTTCGTGATCTTTTATTTTATCTGCTTCAAATATTGTTGAGGCGTTATCATCTTTGAATGGATTGTCTATTCTTTCATATGACATAGTTATTATTGATAACCATTTATAGTCTAAGGTCCGATAAAAGAAGAATAGAAAAGAAAAAAGATCTCTTTGTTTTCAAAAAGATACGAAAGTAGAAAGAAGGGGGGTGGGGTGGACTTGGAAATTTAAAAGCAAATATATAGGAGTACTATATACAGGAACTTTTTTTTTTGTTTATTTTTTTTTAAATTTATTCTATTCAATTACGTAATTCGTGTACCAATAGAATTGGATTCTCAATTTATGTAATAAATAGACGCGTTCTATAGATTAATAATTGTTATTATTGATATTAACTATTTAAGAGTTTGGCCATTGAAAAACAAATTGCTCATCACTTAAAAATACTATTTATTTATATTAAGGTAACTACTATTTACAAAGCAAATAATACATTAAAATTTTTTTTAAAAAAAATATGCCTAAGAAGATTTCTTCTTTAAATAACTTTCAATATAGAAGGCAGTAAACAATGCAGTTAATGGTAATAAATATAATACATTGACAAAAATACCCAATGCTTGATCAGGAGTACTAATACAACTAACCAATTTCAAATTATCAGGACTGATTGCATGGCTAGTATCTATAATCCATACAAAAGCATGCAAAACGGCGATGGAACCACCAATCACAAACTGAGTAATTTGTAAAGATGTCAATACTCTTTTGAATAATTTAGGAACTCTAATTTTCAAACAACTTAAAGTGAAATAGAAATACATTAATGAATGAATAAATGAATTGAATACAACAAATATCCAAATTGGAGGAGATTGATATCTTACACCTGCCCACATTGACATCATTGCTCCAGCATGATGGTAGCTTTGTAATAATGAACTTGGTCTACCTTTTAATAAAATTATAATAGTATCAATAACTTCATAAAATTTAGAAATGTAGAACCACCATCCGAAAATTTCTAAATTGTGATGTTCTTCAGTTAAAATTCTTGAAAAAATACCAATTTTAGGATCACATACTGAATGAATGAACACATCCAAACTTTTCAATTCACCGGGATGAGTTAAAGATTCAATAAGATTGTTTTTAAATAATGTCATTGTTGAAGAAATAGTATTTAAAATACCAACAAATGTCCAAACTGAATATAAACACAAGAATAAATTATGTAATAATACAAATTGTTTGAAAACCCATGTTTTAGAAAGACTTGAAGGGACACTAGGTAATTGTTTTTCATTAATATCGGGGTTTTTTTCTGGATTGGTTTTGGTATATTTTGCAATTTGTTTATTTTTAATTATTGAATTAATGAAATGAACAGAAGTGAAATAAACTATGGCTATGGTCAACGGAGTAGTAGCGTTCATTGAAGAATAATAAATTTTAGTCAAGAATTCGTTTTGAAAGGGACTTTCGGCTACCGGAGTATCGAAAGGTGGAAATGTTTTCCATACTTGACCATTTGGTAATTTAAATTGAGCTAACATCCCCACAATAGAAGTGAATTTTGTTTTGTTTTGTTTTGTTTTTTATTTTATTTTCTTTTCTTTTCTTTTGTTTAAATATTAATAAAAAGGTTAATCGTCTCTTTATATAATTTTTTTAAATAAAATTCTACAATCGAGAAGAGTGTTGGCCATTTTGTGCTTGTTACTAAACTAGCACACGATATGAAATTTGTGTAATGTACAAAATAGGAGTTTCAATCTTATTAAATGAAAGGCGGATCAGTGTCAACGTGGCCAATGAGTAAACAATGGCTACCACTTAATCACAAGACTTACCGAACACTCCAGCCATATACAATAATGATTTATTACTTAAAATAGCAAACGTTATGGATAGAGCGAGCATCAAAAAAAAAAAAATAAAAAAAAAATAAAATAAAAAAATTTCTTTTTTTCTTTGTTGTTTGTTGTGTATTCCGTTTTTGCAATTTGTTGAGTTTTTTTTATAACTCCTCGGCTCTAAACTATATATATATATAATTATTGCGTTTATTAACTTACATTTGTAATTATATTTATAAGAAATGCATTATCATTAAATTAATTCCTATACAGTATAAACATAAGGAGTTGTTTGTGTTACAGGTGTAGGAAGATTATAAAAATTCGGTTGTCTTATAGGCAGGTATTGTTTAACTGGGCTATATTGTTTGACTGGACTATATTTGGCAGGACTGAATTGTTGTTTTGTAGGCAGGTAAAATTGTTGTCTGACCGGCAGATATTGTAATTTACCCTTTGGAGATATACTATAATCCATGAAATTATTAGTGATTGGTCTTAATGGAGTGGTTGAACCAGAAGGATGGAATAAAGATTGGTGTAATTTAACTGGAGAACAAGAAATTACCGGTTCAATCAATGGATTGAATTCCATTTCTTTCTTTTCATTAATCAAAAAGCCTTTCTCTCTTAAAAATATAGTCAATGATTCGATTGCATTTTCCAATTTATTATCTTCTTCAAAATATGATAAGATGATCAGATGTTCTTTGGATTCATTGGTTTCATTAACCATGATCTCAATACCTAACAAGATTTTAAATGGAATAACAATTTGGTTTTCAAAGTCTTGTTTATTAAAATTGAAAACTTCTTGAAATTTAGATGGAGTATAATTAATTTTGAATTGATAATTGCTTGGTAAAATCTGTCTTAATTTTTGAGCACAATGTTTTACTTTAGATTCAGATCCTTTCATATCAATTAATAATTTATCAGATTTGTTGAAATCTTCAATCGATGTAGGAAAATTAATGAATGATTGATAATCACTTTCAATCTTATTGACTTGACCAATTTTATTATTATTAACAAGCATAAGGTAATGACTTTTTAATAATTGGAATTTAATTGAATGATATATAGTAGTGATTGAACTATTATTATTATTATTATTATTATTAGTAATAGTAGTAGTAACAGCACTAACATTATCGTTCATACAACATTTATAAACCAATTGATCAATTTCCATTTTAACCAAAGAAATATTTCTAGCATTCTTTCTTGGACATTTAATCAACACATTATTTGTTCTTTTCAAAGAATACATATTTGGAGAAGTTTTAACTGATGAGAATTTAATGAAAACGTTATATTTTTTCATAATGGATTGAATGATAGAACCACCATTACCAATGATTGATTTATGAAAGACTTCAGGGATGTTAAATTTTAATTCCAGTGGTAATTCTAATTCAATCAATTCCAAAGTTTTTAAAATAAATTGAACATTATTAGTTAATTCAATATCGATAAAGAAATTATATTCATTGAAACTTGTGAAATTAATCTTTGGATAATTTTGCAATTGATTCAATATTTTAATCAATTTACCATTCTTTTTACCACTAATGAAATCACGTTGATCATTCCCTAATTCCAATCTCAATTTAATAGCCATCATAGCCTGTTGTTTGATCAAATTATCCAAGATGGTTTTAATCTCATCTGAACGGCCAGTGATTTGTAATCCATATTGGTTCAATGTAGATATAACACATGTCTTTTTCATTTGAGTCAAGGAGGTTACTCCCAATTCATTCAATGAGGAAATAACATCAATTGTATAATAATTTGTAGCAATACCATTAATATCATTAACACAATCATTAACTGATTCTAAAATACATCCTTGAACTATAATTGTTGTATTATCGGATTCTCCTAAATTTGGTAATTGAATAAAGACTCCATATTTGAACATAATGTTCAATAAATCCTTTTGATTGTTTAAAATCATAGTATCTAATTTAATTTTAGACATGGTGATTTTTTTAGTAATTAATTGTCTTTTATCTTGAATCAATTTATTCAAAATAAATTTTGCCAATAACAATTCACTAATGTTTTTAGCTGTGATCCAAATCTTCAAATCCTTAGTATTTGAAATGATATTAGAATTGAACAAATTTGGTAATAAATCAGGAACATAAATATTAGCTTTAGTTTGTTTAGCAATTTGATGGAAATTGAACAAGTCAACACCACCAAGAACAGGAATCATCGATAATTGCATATCAATACAATCAACAGTGTATCCATTCAAAACAGAATCAATCAAGATTCTTAATGAAGTCTCACAAAATGTAATATTATCTTGATTACCAACAATATGAATGGAATAACCGGATGAAGCAACATTAGATTGTTTTTTATCATTGAATGAATTTTTATCATTATTAATGATGATTTCCACTTTAAAACGTTGACTCAATTGAATCATTTCATCAGTGAATTTTTCATTGATTTTCATGAATTCAATTTCATTTAAATTTAAAGTTTTGTGACCAACATGATTATATTTAGTCAAAACTTGGTGTTTGGAATTTTTACAAAATGTTTCAGTACCGTGGATAGCAACAGCAATCAAAGTATTGTTTACTGATGGATCAATGATGGAGACGTAATTGTTTTTTGATTGGCCTGCATTGATTGATTTAACGAGCTCTTGTAATGGATGCAAATTATCTATCATTTTATAGGATGTTGAAGTGGATGTAGTGTATTCTCTCCAGATCCCATTACGAGTCTCGTAACAAGTAATAACTTCAGGGTTAGTGAATTGTGGATCAATGACAAATGAATAATCTAAGTTAAGAATGACAGTATTTGACGAAGACATGACGACTAGTGGAAATGCAAAAAGTAAGAATTAAAAAAAAAAAAAAAACAAAACTAAATGAATAAATAAATAAAATGAATTATATATAATAACAGGGTATCAAGTAAAGCTAATTAATGAACTAGTAAATTAAAAATCTTAAAATAAAAAAAAAAAAATAAAAAATAAAAAATATGATGGACAAATCTATAGGATCCTTATGACTTTATATCTTCTGTTGAAGAAAAGGAGGAGAAGTTACATGGATGTTTGATCCATAATGCATTTAATATTATTTTTTTTTTTTAATTTTGACTAATTGGGTAATTTTTTGTAGCTTTGTGCAACTTACTTTATTTGGTAATCTAATAAGTTGTTTTTATTTCATTCCAAACTAGTAATTAGTGCACTTGTATACAGGACAGTATAACGATAATGGTTTCATTTAAATTTCCCAATCGGGTAATGAGATTATGATCGCAAAATTGCTTGCATTAGATTTTTGCAAATCATTTAAGCTAGTTGCAGTTGGGGGTGTATCATTAAAGTTATAGCCTGATTAGGTTAATTTTTTTTTTTTTTTTTTTTTAAGTATTGTGATATGATTGGGCCCGTTTATCAAGAAATCTTGCTTAATGATGTTAGTAAATCTGTAATTGAGGAAGGTTTCTTTGCATAATATCACGCTCAAAAGTTTTTTTTTAAAGAAAAAAAAAAAAAAAAAAAAAAAAAAAATTCTCAACGTGTATGTCAAAACATTATGAAGAGATGATATACAACCTCTATAAAATGCTATTTTTAGAATGTTTAAATATCAAAAGTTTTAGTATCAAGATACTTAACTTTCTGATTGATGGATTTTTTATCAATTATACCAAATTGAATCAAATCACCCAACATCAATGCTACTTTTTGGTTTGAATATTTCAAATAATCAAAATCATCATCACTTGAAGTGATTGTATCTTCAGCATCATCAATTTCCAAAGATTCCATTCCAACAGTGATATTATAAGTCCCATTTACACCACGTTCAGATGATTCTTTTGAACAAGAACCAGTTTTCAAAGGGATAGGTCCATTTTGAATCAATCCCCATAAACACCAAAATATTTGAACACTAGGTCTCCAATAAATACATTCATTATATAATTTTTCAATTTCGTATTGGATTATTGAAATTGGATTGGTGGAATTGTTAATTAAATCTTCTGCTTGTTTAGTTGTTTTTAAATTAGATGAAGGATATTGGAAATCATACTCAATATAAGATTTGATCAAGTTTATCTGTTCCAATTGAGTAGGATATTTATTTTCATGAATATAATAAGATAATTTTGGATCGTGATAATCGGCGGTCCATTCCGAAAAATGATTGACAATATCATAAGCTGGGAAATTGGCTCCAGAATATTCAAAATCAATGACTACTAAATTAGAATCTTTTTTATTTGATGTGGATTTGATAGTTGCAGTTGCGGCACCACCACCATTTACGGAAGCAGCAGTATTATTTTGAACTATAATATCCTCGGAATTAAATGATTCATGTAGCAACAAGTTACCATATTGAGTATCATTATGACAAAATTTATAATTACTTGTAAATTGAGAAGAGTCATATTTATTAAATAACCATTGTTTATAATCTTGAATATATTTTTTAAATTGTTCAAAAGGAACAATAAATACATTTTCTGGATTATAACCAGCTTGTAAATAATTAGGTAATAATTCGTTTTCAAAAATTTTTAACCATTTATCAATAAGTTGCCAACAAGTAGGTTGGGAATTATTTAAATCTTCAACACCCAATTCGATTTTATAATGTAAATCTTTCATTCTTCGACCCAACATTTGAGAAAGAACTTCATCTCTAATTTGTTCCTTTGACAAAGTAATAAATCCATCTAAAAATTGTTCAAATCTACCATTTGTGAAAATCCCCAATAATCTCGGTCCAATTCTCTTTTGAGATAATTTAACTAATATTGCCAATTCATTATCTCGATCAATCAACTCATCGACATTCTTACCATAAACTCGAAGTAATAACGTTGGTAAATGTAAATTCTGAGAATCATCGTGATAATCTATTTTGTAAATAGCGTTAGTTAAGGCCCCGGAAATTCTATGAACGTTCAAATTATTAACAGACAATTGACGTTTATGCCATTTGCTAATTCTTAAAGTTTTAGTTAAAGCGAGTATATCTTGTTTAAAGAAATCTAAAGGCAATGAATTATCCAAATATACTTGGGCGGAAGGAACAGACCTTTCTTGATCAACTTGAGTTGAAGTAACGATTAATTTATTTAAAGATGATGATGATAAAGATCTTCTATGTAATGATGATAAACTTGGTCTTCTAGAAGCACTTGTTGATCGCGAGTTTGCAGTTGAATTTCTAGTTCTGGATCTAGATCTTGACCTGGACTGTTCTTTAATATTGGCTGGTGATATTTCCATAATTAGGCTCTTTTTTATATATTTGCTAAAGATCCCTTTTCAAGTGTTGAGTTTTTTTTTTTTTTTTTTTTTTTTTTTTTTATTTCAATACTCATTTTGTCTGATAGTGTGACTGTAACTTGAAAAAATAAAATAAAAATTAAATTTTAGATCACGTGACTAAAATTTTCACGTGATACAAGATAATTTTTTTTTTCAAAAAGCTTTGCAAATAATGCAAAAATTATGAATTTGATATCAGATTTTTTCGAATCATGAAAAAAAAAAAAAAAAAAAGTAAGACCTCTTAAAATTTGAAAACAACGGAATACCGTTACTTTCAAAGAACAGAAAAAGCAACAACAAAAAAAGTGGACAAAAACCTTAATCTATGCCTATATTTTTAATAAGAACACTTGGGTGTCTTGTCTACTTCTGTTAAGAGATTGGTAGTCATATTGTAATGATCAATTAGATATAATCAAAGGAGGGGGGATATTATATCATAATTTTGAGTTATACAGATTTATTAGTAGCAATATTTATGGGAATGTAGTTGGACTTAAAACTGCGCAACAAAAAAATTTTTCCATTTCTATTTCTATTTCTAGTTTTAGTTTTAGTTCTAGTTCTAGTTCTATTTCCATTCTGGTTTTTTTTTTTTTTTTTTTCTTTCTTTCTTTTCTATTATTATTAAAAATATTGAACGATATCTTTCGAATTTTATAAAGCATTACTATGTATTTTATTTATTTATTACTCATTGTAATAGTTATTCTTCTAGCTGTTAATCAATGGAGGAAACTGGAATTTAGAAAATTATCTGATGATCATATCAAATTAGTATCTCATTTGGAAACAATTCAACAGAATTTAGACAAGAAATCGACCCAACTTGTGAATCTAGAAAGTGAATTGAATGATTTTTATAAGAATAAACGTAAAATGAATAATACTGGGTATGAATTAGATTCGAAATATGAAAAGCAAGTGAAGGATTTAAAAGATGAATTATTTGCTATTACTAAAAAATACAATGAAGAATTAAATAAAAATGAAATTAAATTGAAATCTCTTTGTGAAGAGAAGAATTCTACAATTAAAGAAAATGAAAATAAAACAAAATCATTAATTGTTCAACAAGAAAAAACTCAAATAGAAAAGCAATCTGAATTGATAAAATTGGAACAACAATATCAATATCGATTAAATACCGAAATTGAAAAATTGATTGTTGAGAAGGATTTGGAAATAGATCAATTAAATGAAGCATTAATTGAAAGTAAACGAGTTTTTAATAATGAAAAAAGACAACATGAAAAATCTGATTTAGCGAATGAAAAATTGATATTGGAATTACGTCAATTGAATGATGAAGCCCAAGTTAGATATGATGCTAAAGTTTATTCTTATGATAAATTAGAGATTGCTAATGAGTTAGGTATTAAAGAAAATTCTAAACAAGCTAAAAACATTGCTGATCAAGATATACAGATTGAAGAGTTGCGTAAACAATATTCTGATAAACGTAATGATTTTATTCAAGTGACTGATGATTTGGAAGAAACCAAAAAAATCGTTGTACATTTTGAAAAATTGGCAGATAGATTACAAATTACTGAAGATTTATTAAACAAAGAATTGACACATGAAAAGGATTTAAAAGAAAATTTACTTAAAAGTGTAACTGCATTACATGAATCTATTCTGGAAAAGGATGAAATTATAGATGATTTTACTGGTAAGATAAATTTACTTGAAGATTTAATATTTGAATTAGAAGATTTTTTGGAAAATTTGAAAGATAATGATCCACATTTTCCACAATATTTGGTAGATGAAGTAAAAGGAAATTCAAATGATTTATACGCTGATTTGAATGGTCTTTCTTCATCAGACGATGATGAAACACAATTTCTTGAACAAGAGACTTATGATTCTAAAGTGCGTGGAGTATTTACAATCATACGTCATTATATTGAAGTATTGAGACGTAGAATCATTGAAAAACGCAAAGTTATTGTTGATCAAGCTAAAGAGATTAGTGGTTATAAGGAATTATTAAATGATTTGAATGTTAATAATGTTGCTTTGGGTTGTGATATTTTAGTTAATTTACAACATTTACAAGAAATTTTGAAGGAAAAAATAAAAATTAAAGAAGAAGAAGAAGAAGATGAAGATGATGAAGAAGAAGACAGAAAATTATTATTAATTCAGGTAAATGAACAAATTGATAACATTTCTAAATCAGCACAAAAATTTACTTCCAATACAGCAAGTTTAGTTTTACCAAACAAACATACTACTAATAATATAGAAGAAGAGACACTACTGACCGGTAATTTAGGATCAATTAAAAGTGAAGATACCATACATGGTATATCTCGTAAATCAAGTCGTACCGAAACAGAAATAAGACCAAATACTACCAGTACCGCCACTGCACGTACTACACATAACTCATTTTCATTAGATGATGAACAAGCCAAAAGAATGAGAAACAATCCTGCTGGATCTTTTGATGAAGAAATAGATACCAAAACTCAAGAGAGTCTACGTCAATTGAAAAGTCTTGAAAAACAAATCAATGGACATGACACTTTTTTTGAATCTATTAAAGAAAAGGATGAAGATAAACTTTTAGAAAAAGATGATGATGAAGAATCCTCAGTGATTAAGGAAAAAGTAGTTGATGAATCAAAAGTGGATAAAAAACCAATAGTTGATAATGATGAAGATGAAGGTAAATCAGAAAAGGAAATTGAAAATAAAGCAGGTGTAAAGGAATTGATTAGTAAGATTGAAGGAAAATCCAATTCAAAAGAAGAAAAATTATTAATTAATGACCAAAATATACAACAACAAGAAAAGTTGTCGTTGTTGTCGTTAACAGATGAGAAAAAAATACCAATTAATAAAACCAGTGAGTCAAAGGTTGAATCAGTGACTGATGAAAAGACACCAGTTTTGGAAACCAAGGACGTTAAAAATGAAAATGAAAATGAAAATGAAAATGAAAATGAAACTGTTAATAAGGAATCAGATTTTAAACCCTTAAAATTAGTAGCTGATGAAAAAGATCCGTTATTAATTACAAATAAATTTAAAGAAGTAGAACTGAGGGATAAAAATGTATTGGATGATGATAGGATAATACAAGACAAATCAAAAGATATTAAAGAGAATTTATTAACTGATGGAGAATTATTTTCAAATGTTGATAATGAAAAACAAAAACAAAAAGAAGATAAAAATAAAAAAATAACTCCAATATTGGAAACTGATAAATCTATAGAAGATAAAGAAGAAGAACCAACCAACAGTACCAGTAATAGTGCTACTGCCACCCACGAGGAGGAGAAGAAATCAGTAGTACCGTCTGATACCATAATTGAAAAATCAATTGATGAAAAGGAGACGGAAAAAGATATATCAGAAAAAAAGGAGGCGGGGGAGGAGAATAAAAATTTTCAAAAAGAGGATAATAAATTGAATAGTAACATTCCAACAACTATTGATAATTTAATAAAAAGTGAAAGTGAAAATGAAGAAGACGAAGAAGAATACGAAGAAGACGGATCTTCTAGTAATTTTAATTCTGAATCTAGTCCTGTACCTGATTTGCAATTATTGAGAAATTCACCAAAAAAGAAAAAGAATAATAATAATAATAACAATAACAATAAAAAGAAGAAAAAGAAAAGTAAAACTCTGTTTTAGTTCATTAGTAAATAAGTATATTATTATTATTATTATTATTATTATTATTATTATTATTAACCACGTGACACAAGTTACACAAGTTACACAAAGCTTGTTAGAGGAATTATATTAAAACAGGGGGCTCCCCACTCTTTCTGTCTCACCTTCTATCCCTTTCTCTTCCTTTTTCTTTTAATTTCATTTGGTAAATTATAAAAAGAATCAAGATTTCAAAATTTCAATTTAGATAATGGAATATATATATATATAATAGAATTAATACAAAAGAGAAAAGGTGGTAATGAAGCCATTGTAACATTATAGAATGTATGTATGGTTTATTACATACACTCCCTCTTTCTTGGTTACTATTTCGTTTGTCTTTTAAACTTATTTTATTGTATTATATAATATGAATTAAACTGTTTGTTTCCTTATGTAATCTTGTGTAGTTTATGTAATTTATGTAATTGTAGTGAAAATTTCAATTAATTTCTTTTGTTTCTTTTTTTGTTTCTTTTGTTTCTTTTTTTTTTTTCTGTTTGGTTAAAAGTTGCTCTTTTGTTTATTATTATTGTTATTTTTATTTATAGTTGTTAAATTAAATCAACAAACACTCTTTAGAGTGAGCGAAACTTTTACACCACTACTATTCAACTACTATACCACAACCATACCACAGCTATTCAATTGGGGTGTTATCTTTATTAAAAAGATTTTAAGAAATTTTAACATTCTTCGTGGTTCTTTCTATATCTTTAAACAAACAAATAAATACTAGTCTGTGTGTGTTTACTCGTTATATTTAACAAGCCCAATTTTTTATTGTTTTTTAAAAAGAATTAACGAGAAAACCAGACGACAGAAACACGATTTAATAAAAACAACAATTGAACATTGAAAATTGATAATTGTATTTATAAGGACGATTGGGTTTATTATAATCATCATCTTCTTCTTCTTGTTCATTTATTATTCCTTCATTTACATTTGAATGAATATTAATTAATAGATACCTATTTGTTTATTTTGGTTTGATTTGTTTATTTCTTTATTTATTTCATTTGTTCATTTATTTAATCCTCATATACTCCAACCATGGCTAAAGTGCTTGCTAGAGCAGCTAGTTTAAGAAGAAGAGATAGTTTAAATAAAGATAAAGATAAAGATAAAAAAATTAACAATAGTTCCCCTAAAAAATCAAAAAGTACTACTAACTTCTTTACTCCTCCTCCTCCAATCCTGCAAAATACTCCAATAAGATCTCCTTCTTCTTCACCTAGAAGAAGTAGAACCAATTCATTCAATAATATTACAAATACATCACCATCATCATCACCATCACCATCGTCATCTTCATCATCATCACCATCTCCACTCCCCCTTTTAAATACTACTTCTATCAACAATAACAACAACGATAAATCAATTAAAATTTTACTTAAAAGATATAAAAAATTAGAAATTTCATTAAATAAATTTAATTCTAAAAAATATAATCATGGAGGTCAAAGTCAAATTTTAAAAGGTAATTTATTAAGAACCTCTTTATTACCTTTTCTAAGATCTTCTTGTACAATTGATAAATTAAATGATTATTTTAATAAAGATTCTCCAATATTTAAAAGTTTAACAAATGTAATTATGACAATTTTAACAAAATGGTGGATATCTTTAATTTCAAATTTAAATTATGACAATGGGACTACTACCACAACAACAACAACAACTGGTACCAATACTGGTACCACCTCCACCTCCACCTCCACATCATCTTCATCATTACCAAATATGGGACCTATAAATTGTTCTAATATTCCAGCAGCTGATAAAAATGCTTATTTAGAAGCAATAGGTAGAATTATGGCTCATTCTTATTGGATTTATCATGATGATATTGAATCTTATAAAATTTTATTAACTTCAACTTTAAGTTTTGTAATTGATAAATTAGGTAAATTAAAAAATATAAATCCTGCAATTGGTGCATTTGCTGGTAAAGTATTTGCTTATTCATTTTTCAAACTACCTAATGTTTCACATGCTTTATTATTTTTATTAAATGTTAAACAATTTACATTTAATAATTGTATTAAAAAATTATTCCTTAATAAATCAACAACATCAAAAACAAAAAAAATAATTGATAATAAATTGAAATTTATATTTCCTCAACATTTACATTATTTAATTGGTTTTGAAGGTATTAAAAATTTAACTACAAAAGGTCAAAAATGTTTTATGAATTGTTTACCAGTTCCAAATCATCCTATAAATGGTATTAAAGATCCTAATGGAGATTGGGTTCGTAAATGGAGTTGTTCCGATTCAAATGTTTTTAATTCATTTTTTCGTCATTATATTGATATCATTCAATCATATCTTAATCTGAATTCAGATTTAGATGTAGATTTAGATATCATTGATTCTAATTTATTACTTTATAGTCCTGGATTTAATATTATAATTAGTCACATTTATCAAATTTTTGAAGTTTCAATTAATAGAATTACAAATAATGGTTTTGGAAATTCCAAAAATTCAATTAATTCAAATAATAATATTTCAGCCATTTCACCAACTAATAATAGTATTAATATTTCTACTACTAGTACCACCACCACCACCACCACCACCAACAACAACAACAACAATAAGAATACCATCAATGATACGAATAATAATAATAATAATAATAATAATAATAATAATAATAATAATAATAAATTAAAACAAAATTCATCAATTTCATTACCTCCACCACCAACTCCAACATTCAATTTAAATATTAAACAAAGTGACATGTATTATAATTCAATCATTAAAATATTTAGAACTATCCGAGATATAGCTTATTGTGCTACATTAAATGATAAATCAATTGATTGTACTAGTGCAACATTAATTAAAATAATTGATTCTTGTTTGATTTCAATAGCTAAAGAAATTTCAATTTATGATTTTAATAAAAATGGAATATTATTAAGTATAGTAAATGAATTTATAAATCATGTTGCAAATAATTGTTCAATCGAATTAAAATATTTAATTAATTGGGAATTTTGGTTAAGTTGTAATTATATGATGATTTTACATTGTGATCATGTACAAAATTTATTAAGAAATTTTGCTTTTTTATTCAATTCTTGGGATATGATACCTGATGCATTATCATCATTTATTAAATTAAATGATAATAATAATAATAATAATAAAGAAAATGAAATTAATATGAATATGAATTTTAAAGAACATGAAAATGAAAATTTTAAATGGATTATTGAATTAGATCATTCATTTAAATATAATTTTATAACTTTTTTTTTAATATCTGATGAAATATTTCAACGATTTTTAACTCATTGGAATCCAATGGTTAGATCTTATTATATTAAATTATTAATATGGAGAATCATAGGAATTAATAATAATCAATCATCTATACTGATTCAAATATCTAAAAATATTCAAAATAAATTAAATCAAGTTTTTCAAATTTTAAAAAATTTTACTATTTTAAATAATGGATTTTTAAATTTAAATTATAAACCTGATAATCCTTTAGTTAATAGAAAATTCGGTATAATACCAATCAATATTAAAGATGATTATTTATCTTCAATTGATGAAAGATCAATTTCTGATAATAATGAAATTTATGGATCATCTACTGCAACTTCATTAAAATCTTCTGAACTTCGAAAAACTCATCCATTTGAAGTATTTGATGAAGCTATTTATACATGTTCTAACAACACTTTACCATCTTTGTCTTCATCATCTTCATCATCTTCATTATCATCATCAAAATCAAAAACAAAAACAAAAACATCAGTTACTGAGAATTGTAAATCAAATGCCACCAAAATTATAAAAAATAATAATAATTCATTAGTTAGTTCCCTTGGTCGATTATTTAAAATCTTATCAACTGATGATAATAAACAATTTAATGATATTCAAGAGGAGGAGGATGAAGAAGAAGAGAAAAAAGAAGTAGAGGAGGACGGGGTGAGTGCTACTAACGGTACTACTACTACTACTACTACTACTTCTTCTTCTTCTTCTTCTACTACTACAATTACACCATCAAAAGTTAAACGTAATTCTGTATCATTAACTTCATTATCAACTACATATTCATTCAAATCAAGGTCTTCAAGTCCAAGTATAATGTCATATAAATCAAACCCTACATCATTAACTGAATCCTCATCATCAATATCTAATGATAATGAATCGATTTATTCTTTTGATACTATCAAATCATCCAATTCCAAAAAAAAATCATCGTCATCATCCACAGGAGGAGATTTGACTTATAATATCCCACCACCTGAATTATCAAGATTACCACCTGAAATTATTCGGCCAATTTATAAATTCGATATTTTGGTATGTTATGATTCATTGAATGAAAAATTTACAATGATAAGTCGTAAAAATTTAAATGGGGGTAGTGATAGCATCAGTAACAATAACAATAGTGATAAAGTTCAATATTCTACAACATATTTTCCATTAAGTCCACAAATACCATTCATTTCAGTATTTATAAATTCAGATACTTTTAAAGATAAGATCTATATTAATGAAGACGACGGGTTATTCATTGATGAAGTTATGGGTGTGAAATCATCAATGGATAAGATTTTTGAAAATTGTAATCATTATCAAATGATTAATTTGGGGAAATCTATAAATGAATTCAATTTAATAGTGGATGATTTTAAAAAATTTTTAAATAACAGATTAAATATAGATTTTACCAAAGATGAAAATGAAAAAGTTAAATTAAAAGTAGAAGAAAAAGTTGAAATTCTGGAATTTATATATTTCAAAAAGATAATCCCTTATTTATCAATCGATTCCTCCAATGAGACAAAACTACTCAATGCATCTTAAAAAAAAAAAAAAAAATAAAAAAATAAAAAATAAAAATAAACCACCCCACCCCCCAACACACACACACACACATATACATATATTTATATATATTCTAACTTCTATTATTAATCAATAAAATAGCATAACTAGTAACAAACCCAACGGTTGAACTGACCGCGAAAAACACCAACGTACCAAACGCAAAACAAGTATAATAATACTTTACCAAATAATATCTGAACCCGGTCCACTTGACATTAAATTGCGCCCAAGATAAATTATCATCAATCAACAAATCCTCGTACAAAACCAACAGGAACGGGTCCCAACTCATCAATTCGCGGCCCGAAACCTCAATGGCATCGATATGGATATTTTTCGTGCGTTCCAAATGCGTCAATGTGGGACTAACCCAGAACCGCAAGTTATAAGGGACAACATGATTGTTTTCTGCATATACGGTATGTTGGTCACAATTATGAATGAAACTACCTTGGAAAAGAAGACCTGAAGACGTAGAAAAAGGGGTGATGCCGTGATAATTGATTTTGTCAATGGTTGGCAATTGACAAATTACATGGATGTTGAAATGGAGGATATACGTGAGTTCCGTGTCAAACTCGTACGTATCGAATGCCGGTGTGATACGGCTCGATATCATTTCAAAGGTATTGGCGGTGGTCGTGGTCGTATTGGTGGTCGTATTGGTGGTGGTGAATGTTAAGGGAATTAAAGGTGAGGATGCATTGGGAATAAGGGTGTTGTAGTATTGGTTGTATGTTATTAATGCAATGGGGAAAAGAACAAAAAGTGACGAGGAGGCGGTTGTGGCAATGTAAAGCCAGCTTCGTATCACTGTTAAGGGGACTGTTAAACCTAAATAATCTAACCAAGCCATTTGTTGTTGTTGTTGTTGTGGAGAAACAAGAAAATGAGAAAAAATTTGAAGTTCATGTGTTAAAAAAAAATAAAAAAAAATAAAAAAAAAAAAAAAAACTTACTTTGACATTTTTTCATCTGCATACCATGCCATTGATTATACCTAATAAAAATATATATTATTCAATTATACTTAAATACATATCTATGGTGGTATTTATTGTATTGTGTATATTTGTATTTGTCAAAATATCACAGACGGTGGATTATCCATACATTGACGAATATTTCCACATTGGTCAATGTCAAACATATTGCAAGTACAAATTCACACAATGGGATGATAAAATAACAACACCACCTGGATTATACATTTTAGGATTTATCTATTCCAAAATAATACAACAGATCGGTCTACTGGAACATGGTTGTGATGATATCACAATACTCCGATCCCTCAATTTACTATGTGCATTGTTAACATTACCGTTTATATTAAACCGATTCTCCAGTGATATAAAATACTATTGGAATATAAACATCATATCTCAACCTTTATTATTCACTTACTACTTTTTGTTCTATACTGACATATGGTCAACCATCTTGGTCCTCGCATCATTGGGTCTAATCAACAAATATATCCAATACCCATTTGCCAGTGCAGTAATTGGGTTTATCAGCTTATGGTTCCGACAAACGAATATTGTATGGTTGGCATTCATAACGGCGGTATATATTGATCGTCAAACACCGTCGTCGTCGCGTGAGGGAAACAGAATCTTGCTGTTTGTGGATGTTGCATTGAAAAATTGGGTCCGATTGTTGGGGTACGTGATGAATGCAGTGTTATTCATGGTGTTCCTCAAATGGAACGGTGGTCTGATTACGTTGGGTGATTCGGAAAACCACCAAATTGAATTGCATTTGGTTCAGGTTTTTTATTGTTTTAATTTCATTTGTTTCTTTAACGTTCCAAATTGGTTAAATCGTTTAACTTTTAAAAGATACATTATATTTTGCAAAAGCTATATTCTATGGAATATATTTGCATTTCTTATTATTTGGTACGTCTCGGAGAATTTCACAGTGGTCCATCCTTTTTTATTGGCCGATAATAGACACTACGCATTCTATATTTATAAAAGGTTACTTTCTAAAACATATCTCAAACCGTTGGTATTATCATCTTATCATTTTTCAACGTATATTGTCATCCACAATTTATCACATCATAAGGCGGGATTATCATATATTGGAATCTTGGCCTATTTGGTAGCTGTTTGTTTAACACTTATACCATCACCTTTATTTGAACCTAGATATTATATAATACCGTTAATCATTTATAATTTATACACTAAACATACTAGGTATCAAATATTGGAATTCTTGTGGTTGAATGGTATTAATTCAATTACATCTTATATATTTTTACATAAAGGTATCATTTGGTAATGTCTATATCCGTTAACGTTTTATCCTCCTTTAACTCTTTATCATTATTTATTGTAACTTCTTTGAATAATGGATTTTTTTTCATCCCCTTAGAGTCCGGTTTAACATCATCAATTAAAGCCAAATTATCATTTATAAAATTATCAATTGATTGGAATTTATTATTGTTCATTGATAATATAGAAACCTGATTATTCTTGAATTCATCAAGCAATTTCACAACCTCTTTATCGGTTTTATCAAGATTACCCAACCACTTCTCCATGCTTCTAGTTTTCAAAACTTGTAAATAAGGCATTTCCAAACCGGTCAATTTATCCAAAAATATCAACTCTCCATAATTACCAATCACCAAATCATCATCCTGTTCATTTTTATTAGTGAATTTCAAATCCCAATTCCCTAATTCTAAATCATTAGCAAATATCAACAAGAAATCACCCCAATTGTCAGATACTTTGAATTTGAAATCAAAATCACGTCCAAATATTATTATTTGACCATATTGACCCTCTATACCTGGCGATAAATCCAAACCTATGTAATTCCCAACTTCATCCGTAATCAATGGAATCCACATGGGATGAGCAAATGTTTCGTGAATGGCGTTTGGAGGAATAGATCTTTGTTTAGGTATTTTGCTATTATTTATAGCAAGATTGGTGGTGCTTGTTTTTGTTGAAGAAACGTTTGAAATGTCCATTGATGTTCTAGCTGATGATAATTCACTATTACCTCCTGGGGTAGTGGGGGCAAATTTCCTTGTTATTTGATTTGTATTGGAATGAGAAGTTTGTAATTTAGTCAAATTAGATTTGAAATTATATTTTATTTCTTCATTTAAATGACTAGCTACCCTTCTCCAATTCTCCGTAGCTATAATGATTTCATCCAATGACATCAACTTCAACCCAAACACTAAACCTGTTGATTCAAAATCATTATATTGTCCATCTACCAATTTGAAATATTGAACCACACATGGAGGCAATTTGATAGCCAAATCCTTTTGAAAATCCTGTAAGTCCGAATCAGTGCATTTACTTTGTAAGGAGTTGTTCAAATCCGGAGAGTATTTCAGTAACCAATTTTTAATGTGTCTCCAGGCCAAATTAACTTCATGGACCCCTTGTAAAGAATCTTCAGTGTTGTTTAAATCTAGGGTACTGTTGCTGTTATTGTTGTTATTGCTATTACTGTTTGCTGATAGTAAATTTTCTGAATCTGGTTTATTTATTCTGTTAAATGATTTTCTTGAATCAAATTCTGAATATTTATCATTTGTAGTTAATAAGTATATGAATTCTTGGAATTTAGTAGCTAATGTCATGATTAACTGTTACTTGATAATTTTTTGTTTTTATTAGAAAAAGAGAAAAAAAAAAAAACTTTAATAAAACAAGTTCTCTATTTACATTAAAGTAAGGAACCAAAGACAAAAAAAAATAAAAATATGAAACACATATTCAACCAACGCGTCTTTTAAATTCCCGAAATAAGTAATAGTCTACAAGTACACGACCCTTACATGTATACGGTTAATACGGTTAATACGGTTAATTAATTAATTAATTGCATAACACCTGATAAAATATTTTGAACTACATTTTGTATAGTGTCACGTGACTATTTTTTTATTAATTATATATATGTAGCAACTGTGTATGTGTGGAGTTTGGATACGCGCAATCAAAAATTTTATCCACCACCATAATATGATAAATGAACATCCAAATGAGTATCCACCTCCAATACTACATTTTGAGGATTTACCCGAAGATATATTAGACAAAATCATTGACTATTTAAGAATCTCAACGAATCAACCATCTTCAAGTAGAAAAAGTGTCAAAACTACCGATCAATATCCACTTTATACTTTTATTTCCAATCGTGCTTTATTAGGCGATTCAGTTTATTCTAATCTTCTTTCGTTGTCAACAACGTGTATATTCTTACGTCAGAAATTGAACGGCTTATTATTTGGGAACTTGAGTTTGATTCGTGTGAACCAAGTGGATTCAGTATTGGCTATACCTAAATCTCAAGAGTTATATAGCGATAAATTAAGTATCCATCGAGAATTTTTTAAGGAGCTCATAGAAAATAATATACAGTGTTGCGAGAAAGCAGAACTTGCAAGGACAAGTTTTAAGGATCATATAATTGGAGATAAGACTTTTCAATCAAGGTATGAAACGGGGTTGATTTTTGCATTCTATGTAAATTATTTAGAATGTGATAATTCATTTTTCAGAAACGCAAAAAATGATTTGCAGTACTTCAAGAATATTAGAAGCTTGAAAGTTCTTGATGTTGGGTCACTGGAAATTTTGAATGGTGATTTCAAATTACCTAATTTAAAATATTTGGCTATAAATATACAGACTTTGATCAATGTTTCCCTGTTGTTACAAATTGTTGGACAATTGAAGCGATTGGATTTGTTTTTGGATTATGGAAACCTTCCATATGAAAGAGGTTTTGATCCACTTATTCAAGAATTAAGAAAACCAATTGCCTTGGAAGAATTGGTATTATTTTTGAACAATTCATTCACTGTTGTATATAACAATACAATCGAACTTCTAAGTGCAGTATCCAAATATGCAATAAATTTTGCCAAGCTAACTATTCGAAGTAAAAGAAGAAAAAGTGAATCCACAGTGGATCAAAGCAAATGGGGATTAAATGAAGATTATTCTGGAGACTTGTTTTTACAAATTTTTAAAAATTTAACCACTTTGATTGTTGATGTTTCTATTGTTGATGTTTTAAAGTTCTCACCAGAAATTTATTCTTCCATAGTTACATACACAGATGTGTCAACAAAAAATAAACAGATAACACTTGTTGATCAAGCTGTTATTGGTCCCACCATTTCTTCAACAACTCGCTATAAAGCGGGTTTAATTATACGACATTGTCAATTCACTACTTTAAATTTCCAATATGGAGAATCGATAGAAGAATCCCATATGCATGTATTAAAACTATTGACTGATTTTGTACAATGGTTAAGTCATGGCAACTATAATGATGCCAGGTTAAATTATACAGGAATAAATCAAATTTCATTGGAAAAATGTTGGTCCATGACTGATGATTCGTTGGTTCGAGATATAATTCATCAATTCATTAATCAAAAATCTAAAAATTTAAAAAATGTGTATCCTTGGTTGATAACCCTGTATAATTCACCACGATATAAAGATAAAGATAGTTATAACGTCAAGTATATTAAACAACAAGGTAGTTCCATTTTAGATTCTCGTGGGTATTTACTTGGTGTACATGAGGAGGATGAAGTCAACACTGCTGTGTTTACAACAATAGACAAAAAAAGTAGTATCCAAGTAATAAACACCGATTTCTGGAGTGGTGAATCGACATTATTAGATTTTGAACAATATTCAATCCATCAAAGAGTAAGTTTGTTATGGGGATAAACAAATAAATAAGTGAACAAAAAATTAAAATTCTATAAAATCTACACACTAACAACATACTTCTCACCGTTTGCGCCTAATTTTTCTAAATCCTTCAAAGCACCATCTATAATATGTAAACCACCTTTATATTGCTTGAATCTAACAGGCTTGATCTTGGATGAATTCAATAAATTATTGGTTATTTTAATGAAATTCTCGCCAAATTTGATATCTTCATGAAATTTTTTAATTATTACTTGTTTGATGTCCACTTTTGATGGTGCTTCCTTGGGAATTCCCACTATTCCGGAAAATTGTGGTTTTCTTTCTTTGGATTGTATTTTCTTTTCTTTTTCTTTTTCTTCAGTAACAGCTTCAGTAACAGCTTCAGGACCAGCCTTTGCTTCATTTTCTTCCAAGCCAGCCTTTGCTTTTGAGGCAAGTATTTTTAAAACAATAGAAGAAGTTTCCTTACCAACGCAATCAACACCATAATCAATAAAATCAGTAACTTTTCCAATCTCTTGAATAATCTCCTCCTGTTTCAAATGACGATCAATCAAATAATCTACACCCAATTCCTTTAGATACGTTTCATGTTTTAAACTAGAAACACTAACAACCTTCAATCCATACACTTTGGCCAATTGCGTCAAATAAATACCCACAACAGTAGAACCTCCCCATATTAAGATTGTCCCGTCAATCTGTTCCGGCAGTTCATTCAATTCAAATCCAAAAGAGTTATACAAAATTATCCCTGCGGTAACTAGGCCAACACCAATGGTTGCACCATCCTCGTAACTCATAAAATCAGGCAACTTCCAACACAATCTGGAATCAATAGCGGTATAGTTTTGAAATGTCGAAGTCCGATTGTCTCGATAACTAGTTGAGCTGACAATGACTTTATCTCCATTTTGGAATTTCGTAACGTGGGATCCATAATGGACAACATCACCACTTGATTCACGCCCGTTTATCCATGGAAAATGGTAGATTCCAAACCCGTATTTCTTGCCCTTCCAGTCGATTGGGTTAAGACCAATGGCTTTGTTGTGGACAAGAATCTCGTATGGCTTTAAAGTCGGGATGGGCTGGGTCTGGATGGTTAATGGTTCAGTTAAGTCTGTAATCAGTAAGATGGAGTGGGATTTGATGTTGAAGACCTCCTTTTCTTCTTTATATATGATTTGAGAAGTATTTGTCCTGAATCTTTTACGTGATTCGATAGTTGTAGCGATCATGGTAATCTTTTTTTTTTTTTTTTTGTTGTTGTTGTTGTTGTTGTTGTTGTTTATTTGGAGAATAAAAGATTGGCAGGGCAGGTTAGGTAATGTTTAAATGATTATCCCCTTTTTGATTTATATATACTTTAGACATATTGTGTAAGGGTGATTTCGGCCTGCCACAATCAAAATTCAACCGAAATTGAATTAAAACTGTGGCATAAAAACTCAAGAAAAAATAAAAAGATAAAAAAATTAAAAAGCTAAATTGCGAAATAAAATTGATTTTTTTCGCAATCTCATATATTTGTATGTATATATATATATTTATAATATATACACAAACAGAAAACACACACACACACAACCCTAACCGTTCCGATTGGAGGAAGTTATTTTTGAACCCACAATTTTTGCAATCTTGCATAATCATGCATTATACTTACTTATACATAAACTACTATTGACACCACCGAATCCAAACGAATTACATAATGCATAATTAATATTTGCATTTTGACTAATATTAGGCACATAGTCAAATTTATCAAACTGTGATTCATCATCACCTTCATGTTTACCGATATTATTCAAATTCAAAGTTGGTGGGATTTGACCTGTTTTAATTGAATTTAAAGTAAATATTGATTCAACTGATCCTGCTGCTCCTAATAAATGACCTATTGAAGATTTAGTAGAAGATATTTTCAAATCATTGTTGTTTTTAAACAATCTCATAATCGCATTGTTTTCCGCTCTATCTCCAATTACAGTAGAAGTAGCATGGGCGTTAATATAATCGATATCATTTGGGGTAACACCACTTCTTAAAAGTGCTTGATTCATTGCGTTATATGCACCGGTCCCATCTTCCTTTGGGGCCGTTATATGATGAGCATCTCCAGATACACCGTAACCTAAAATTTCACCAATTATTTCATGGGACGAAACTCCTCTTTTTAAAGCATGGTCTAAAGTTTCCAAAACAAGTATCCCACACCCTTCGCTTAATACAAACCCATTACGTGATTGATCAAAAGGTCTACTTGCTTGAGTTGGATGGGCATTAAAATCAGTAACTACTGATCTTGCTCTTGCAAAACCTCCCAACGCTAATGGATGAATTGAGCTTTCAGTGCCTCCGCAAATCATGACATCACAATAATTCAACTTTAAAAAATTGAAAGCATCACCAATGGCTTGAAGTCCGGTGGCACATGCTGTAGATACTGAATGTAAAGGACCTTCAGTTTGATATTTGATTGATATATTACCCGCAGCCATATTATTTAATAATTTGGGTATGAATAATGGTTGGATTTTTTTATAACCTTGTTGATTAAATGCAATGGAATTATTAAAACTATCTTCAAATGATCCAATCCCACTACCTACAGCAACTCCAATTTTCTGTTTGTCTATAGTTAATTGATTATCTTTTAATAAATTGGATTGATTCAATGCTTCTTGAGTACATGCCAAAGCATAATGACTGAACGTAGCCATCCTTCTAGCTTCACTAGTTGTAATATTATGATCTTCGATTTGCCAATTTCCTTCATTTATTGAACCATTAGGTACTTTCCCAATCACTTTTGAAGGTATTTGATCCCAACCGGCAGATTCATAATTTGGTAATTTAGTAGTTGAAATTATTCCTGATTTTCCTAATATTAATTGTTTCCAATTATGTGATAATCCTACCCCTAAAGGGCTAATTATCCCCATTCCAGTAACAACTATTCGTTTTGTTGTCATTGAAATTGTTGTATGTAACTGGTTAATCTTTTTTCATCACCAAGTAAAAAATTTATTTCGTTCTCCGCAATTTTTAATGCGATGTTATTTTGATTTAATAAATTAATCCAATTATTAAAAGGAGATAAATTGGAATCAATAGAATAGCTACCATTTATTTCTTGTTGAGCTAAAAATTCATTCAATTTTAATACTTTTAAATTAGTATTATCATTTTTATTTTGTTTCTTGTATGTTTTTGCAAATTTAGTAAACTCTTCTAAAAAAATTTTGAATTGTTTATAAATTGATTCTTTAATTAATCGACTGAGATTAATATCATTAATTTCTTTATAGTATAAATTATAAAATGCTTGATAACTAGATTTCAATTCCAGTTTATGATTTTGTAAAAATGATAAATATTGTATCTTTGGAGTTGGATAGATTTGTTTTTCCTCTAGTTGTTGTTGTTGTTGTTGTTTGCACCATTTTTTAAATGCTTTATCCCGGTTTTGTTTTGAAGATATAGTATAAAATTCAGGATACTTTGTAAATTCTTGAAGGTGCTCTTCTTCAATTAAATCCCATGGCTCATATATAGATATCGTACCCTTAAATTGATTCAACATTTTGATAAAATCTTCATCATTTTCTTTTTCTTCATCTATGGATAAATCAAGTGAATTTACCTCATCGGATGACTCAGATTCCAGCTCCTCCTGATGCTGGGTAATTGCTTGTTGAACTATTTGATCCATTTCATCATCATCATCATCATCATCATCATCATCATCATTACTTGAAATATACCCAGATACAATAGGTTTGGTAGGTTCGTTATAGACATTATCAATAACAATCTCCTCTTCTACTTGTATCTCTTTTTTTTGTGGTTCTTTTTTGCTGACGTCCAATCCTCTTGACTTGGCAAACAATATTCCCAACTCATCGAAATTTATCTCCTCTACAAATTCATCAATATCTATTCCAATACCTTGTAAATCACTCAATTGCCAATAAGATGATTTATCATCACTATTGAAATAAAAATGATTCGAAGTATCTGTAATTACTATATACCACAGTGTATTTGGTATATGATATGTAAATAATGGTTTCATGATAGATTATTGATGTTCCTTTTTTACCTATTTACCTTTTTTTTTTTTTTTTTTTTTTTTTTTTTTTTTTTTTTTTTTTTTTTTTTTTTTTTTTTTTTTTTTTTTTTTTTATTATTATTATTATTATTATTTTATTTGATCTTTTCGCGTACTATTTTAATTTATGACATAGTTGGATGACAATAGAGATATACCTTTACAAAAGAGGTGACTTGTATCTGATAGAATTGATTGAAAGTTGATGCATCGGATAGTTTTGAATATTAGCCGAAGCTATCCGAAATATACACACAACCGAAAACAATTTGATTACTAAATAATTTTCTTGTTTATTTCTTTCTCTCCGAAGCTCATATAATTCTCCGGGACTTAAGAGGTTTTTTTAAAAAATTTCAGATGATTATTATAAATCTTCCATTTATGCGAACCACCTTCCCCACTCCACTATATTCTACGTCAATTCCCCCACAAGTTTGGTGTTTTCTCAGTACTTGATTACCATTAACTTCTATAAAGTTATACATTCCCTAATCACGAGAGTTTCATTGATTATTAATCTGTTTTAAAACTCCTTTTAAGTAACCCCATGCGAGAGGGGGCTGTTTCTAAATAAAAAGAAAAAAAAAATAATAATAAAAAAAAAAAAAAAATATCAATGTGTATTAAAATCTTTATATACACAAGTTTCATCATAACACAAGTTACCCAATCCTCTATAATAAATAAACTAGACTAAACTAAACTAAACTAAAATAAAATAAAATAAAATAAATATAACTTTAAGAAATAAACACAACTTAACTAACTAACATATCGACAGACATCTTTAATCGTTTCTTTTCTGGTGAATCATCAAAATCTACTTGTCTTTTAATGGTTGTTTTATTCTCTTTTGGTTGTTTTAGTGTTGTTGTTGTTACATGATAATTTTCATGATCAAAACTATCAACACTTTCATCACTGTCTATACTGTCTTCTTCTTCTTCTTCTTCTTCTTGTCCCTTGGTTGTAGTTTTATTTTTAGAGTGTTTATAACTCTTTCTAATTCTACTAACTGCTATTTCGCTACCATGATGTAAATTTTTAGCATGTCTTAATAATAAATCTCTTCTTGAAAAAGGTCTACTACATATTCCACAAGTGAAAGGTTTCAATTTATTATGAGTAGACAAAGTGTGTCTTGTTAAATGTTCTTCTCTAGTGAATGCTCTTTGACATAAAGTACAATTATATACTCTAGCATTACCAGATGGTGTTTTAGTACCATAATTTGAATTGTTACTATCTAACGAACTATCACTACTTGTTGAATTATTAGATACTGAAGTAGTTAAAGAAGTTGAACTAATGGGTGATACTGGAGAATTCATGATTAAAAAACCTTTTGAAGACAAAATAGAAAAAAATAAATAAATAAAAAACAGCCAAGAGGAAAGAGGTTAGATATTTATATTATGTAAGTGAAAGTGGAAGTGGAAATGGAAGTGTGTATATAATATAAGAATTTTTAGTACATTTGTTTTGTGGGGATAATAGTTACACAAAGCTAAGAAAAGTCAGTTTAACATGATGAATATGAAGAAACGAAAAAAATAAAAAAACAAAAAAAAACAAAAAATAATAAATAATAATAGTAATAATAAAATAAAATTAAAATTAAACGAGAAAGAAAGAGAGGGGGGAGAAAGAGAGAAAGGATGGGTGTATTAGTTATAGACACAAGTGACATAATATATCAGACAATGTATGTAGGGTTATGAAATTACCTTTCTTTCTTTTCTATTAAGTCCGTTTCTCTCCCCTCC
>JAKTXM010000123.1:0-30230 GCA_030582575.1 Candida buenavistaensis | reverse complement strand
ATGGAACCGGATAAAAATGAAGTTGTAAAAACCTTCCAATCATCATCATGAGTATTATTATTATTATTATTGGTATTATTAAAATCAATTTTCAAAAAATTAGCCAATTTAGGTTTAAAAAATTCATAACTGGACCAATATATCCCCGAGAACGGCACGTCTCTCCATAACGTGATTCCCAAGCCTTTAAATATGGATGCAATCCCCTCTGATTTGATCAAATTGCCCAGATCTTTAAGCAAGTTGGATAAGATGTGACCCCCTGACGACGACTTCAGATCCGTAGGTATTGCCTGCAATCTAGTCTTTATCAATTCGAGGGGGGAGATAAACGTAGCCAGCAATGTTCTCGCGAGTGACCCGCAAAATAATGGGTTCAAAGGATGAGTCGAAATTGGCGAATGGTCTCTGATGTATTCATAACCAGTAAAATATATTATATTCGAAGGTATTGCCATGAGTAGAGTCAATGATAAACCTCTCCATAAAGTTCCCACGCCTTCGTGTTTTGCCACTTTGCTAAACCCTTGAAACGTTGACGTTATTCTAGTGCATGATTCAGCACCGGGAGATGCACAATATTTATTATGAATCCAAAATAATTCCGGCGCTACGGTGGCAGAGGCAGTGGCAGTGGCACTTGAGGTGGTGGTGAGGTGGTTGGGTTCGATTTTGAAAACATGATTCGGAAAATGTACCTGACAACAAGGTTGTTCTTGCGGTAGTATACTTTGTTGTTGTACTCTGATTCTAATCACGTCAAATGGCGTCACTACTAATGATGTTATAAGGGACCCAGAACACGCACTAATCATCTTTTGACTCATTGATATGTTTTCATCTGGTATCTGTATCTTGTAGTACGGATTTTTCTCTTCCTTTCCTATCGTGCCCGCTATCTCTGATGAAATAGCCATGACTTCTTGTTTGTAATAAAAGAAAAAGATAAAAAAAGATAAAAAAAAAAAAATTTCATATTCTTTCTTTTTTTTGTTTTATTTATTTTGCTTTTTCTACTGTTGTCGCTTGTATAACCGTTGCACTTTAGTTATCGATGACTTGGCACTAAAAGACAACGACGGAAAGGATCTGCGCGCGCGCGCGCGCGTGCTCTTTTAGTATAGGGCCCCCCTCCTCCTTAGTGGTGACAACTTTTATCGTGTCAGTTTGTGCGAATGATTTTTATTACCGAGAATAGGACATTTAAAATATTAATCGGAATACACAAGCGAGAAAGAAATCACAACTACAGTCCTAGTACCACCATTACATATATATATATATATAGATCTATATACAATTTTTTTTTTTTGTTTTTTCTTTTGTTTTTTTTTTAATATTCCATTATCGTGTCTTTACAAGTATAAAGATTGATATTACCATCTTGATTATAATTAGTAGCTAGCATCATTCTATGAGGATGGAAAGTTGAACTAGATAAATAATTTAAGGATCTATTACCACTTGAACCATTTGGATTATTTAAATTAGTTAAATATTCACCAGCAGTCGACCATATATCCACATTTTTTAAACCTGTCATCATAATTGGTGCATGTTCATGAACATCCATGGTTCTAATTGATTTATTTTCTGTAGTATAAGTCAATACCGGATCTTGTAATCTAAGATCCCAAATATTAACATACCCATCAGATGAACCACTAATTAATTCTCTAAAACCACCTCTTTGCATATGAACGTTTCTAATCGATCCAGATCCACTGAAAGCCAATGGGGATTGTTGTTGTTGTTGTTGTTGTTGTTGTTGTTGTTGTTGTTTTGATGATTTCCATGTCATCACCATTGATTCTCGTGAATCTAATCTAGTATCATAAACTCTGATACTACCGTCATCAAAACCAGCAATGAAAATATCACCCGCAACTTGATCAGATGTTAATGAAGTAATTGAAGATGATGATCTTGCAGGAATATCCAGTAGACATAATTCCCTAGGTGCATCCCAAATTCTAATTATTTTAACATCTCCACTAACTAATAATGATCCTCTTGATTGTTGCCATTCCGATACTAATCCCGTACTTTTAGAAGTTAATAATAAATCGGTCAAAGCTCTCCATCCAGTAACCAATTCAATTTTTTTATCATCATCATCATCATCATCATCACCACCTCCACCGTGGTGGGAATTATTTTCATAATTGTGGAAATTTTTATATATTTTAATCACACCATCAGATGATCCAGTTAATAATAACGGAGAATCATCTTCATTTAAAAATTTTATATCAGTAATTTTTGTACCGAATGGATTCCCATTAGAAAATTTTTTAACAATTTGATTATTACCCCAATCCCAAATAGTCATATTATCCTTTTCATCACTAGCAACCAAGATTTTTTCAAATTGAGTGAATTTAATACATTTTGGTTGAGTTTTATTATTAAGGATTTGAATATCATTATACCAATTTCCTCGTAACGCCATTTCCTTTTGTGGTTGAGTTTCTTGAATGATTGATTCGTTTCTATTCCTTCTCCATAATCGTTTGATATATTCTTTGGACCCGGGCTCATCAATTTCATTTCTGGACATTTGTGGTTCTTGAAAATATTCACAACTATATTCAAAAAAACCCGATTCATATGATAATTTCGGAGGTTGTGATAAATCACGTTTGTGGAAAAATGGGGTTTTAGGTATATATTCAATACCATAATTTGATTGAATTGGTCCAGGATTTAAAATTCTTGTCAAATTTTTAAAATCATTGTCTTCATTAATATGAAAACTTTTGAAAATTTTAGATACTGATAAATTTTTAAGTTTGGAAGTAATTGATTCAGAATCTGAATAATCATCATTAGGAGGAGCAGGAAGATTATTATTATTATTATTATTAGAAGATGCCGATCTTCTAGTAGCCAATGAAGTACCATCAATTAATAATGTATTATTACGTCTATTCGAAACAGATGCACTCGTTGCAATTCTTTTTTCACCTAATTGTCTATTGACAAGTGGTTTTTTTGGTTTGAAACTTTCACTGATATTTAATGTAGACTTACTAAGTAAATAATCTTGCATTTCCTTGACTAAAGTAGATAACTCACTTTCATTTAATTGTACCATTACATAATCAATCAAAATTTCCGCCAATTGTTTGACTTCACAATGTGGATCTTCAGATAATATCAATAAAGCTTTCCAAATAGAACTAAAAATTGATCCATATGCAGGTGATAATTTTCTAAAATCATTTAAATAATTTGGATTTTCAATTAATACTATTTCTTCTTGCAATTGATTAAATGCAACAACCAAAAAAAATTTACAATATGTTTGAATGAATTTATTAATAAAATAAATTAATTCTTTACGTACAATTGGTGATCCATCTCCTAATAAACCTAATATGGAATTTGCAAGTTTCAAATCTTGATGTCTTAATTCATCCTTTCTAATATCGGTTGCATTTACAGCAACAGGATTGACTGGTTGTTGTTGTATCAAATGTGGTGGATCAGAAAGATATGTAGTCAATGCAACAAGTATTGATGTTCTAACTTCAGGTATTGGATCATCAATTAAAGATAATAATTTGGTTACATAACCATTTTTATAAACTATCCATTTCCAATCGGAATTTTTATTCCATAATTGAGATAATAATAAACTACACCATTGTCTAAGTAATGGATTATCACTAATTTGTATAAATTTCAAACAATTAGTTATTATTTCTGTTGAAAAACAAGCTCTTTGTCCATTTTTAAAATCTTTAATAAAAAGTGTCAATATAAAAGCGCTCATAGCTTTATGATCATCATTTATTAACATTGCCGCACACCCAGAATTATTATTATTATTATTACCATTCATATTATTAAGATTATTATTACCTTGTTGGTTTGTCGAAGAAGAAGAATTTAAGATTGAATAAAAATAATTATAACCTTTGTCTTTACATAATTCTTGTTGTGTTCCTTTATAATCAACTGCCATTATTCTTGCCCAAATAAAAATTAAAACAGGTTTTAATTCTTGAGCAGGACTTTGTAATAATCTTAAAACATAAGGAAATATACCAATAGATAAAGATAAATAAACTGCCCATGGACCAAGATCTAAAAATTGTGATAATAAAATTAAAGCCCTTAATCTATGTACTTGAGATAATAATACTTGTAAAACAATAGGTAATTGTTCTGGAGGATCTTTAGTTGATGGGCCGGCATATTTCAACCAAATATCAAAAGCCGTTAATTGTTGTTCAAAAAAAGTAGTATATTGATAATTACCTAAATTTTGAGGTGGTGGTGGTGGTGGTAATGCTTGATTACCATTTGTTGGTATTGTAGTTGTTTCATTTTTAGTTGTTGTTGTTCCATTTTGAAGTAACGGTATTGATGGAAATATAGTTTCTTCCTTTGTTGTTTTTAATAATTTAGAAAGAACTTGATCTATAGCCAAATCCCATGAATCCCAAATAGGATGAAATCTAACAGCATCTGGTAATGGAGGATCACTTATTGGATTACAATTTAAATGAGGCATAATTCTTTTAGCTAATAAAAAATTTCTAAATAATGCAGCCACCATTAAATCTTGTCTAAATAAACGTTTGAATATAGGTCTTGATAAAGAAGTCCATGCTATAGTATCAGTTATTGCCGTGAATATCCAATTTAATTCACCCAATGGAGTCCTTCTATCATTTAGATTTCCAGGTATAATCACATTTCCAATTGAATTTCTTGGTAATGAGTCATAATAACCTTTTTTTAAAGAACTTTGCATAATGAACCATCTAATACTTATATCAATTGGACTTGTTAAACAACAAGTGAATAAATCAGCCGGTAGATCGGGACTCATTGGTAATAATTCGTTACTTTTACAAGAAGCTAATTGTATACAGTCAAGATATGCCGATGTAGGAGATGGTGCACTTGGATCATGATTTCCTTCATTATCATCATCAATACGTTTTTGGACAAATTTTTTAAAATTATGTACAATATTTCCAGCACTATTACAATCATAAACAAATATAACTGGAGCACCTAACCAAGTTTGAAGATCGTATAAAGATATAGGGATATATTGAGTATAATTTCTATTAAACACCCATATTTCACCACTCGCAGTTGGTTTTGGTACACCATGTCCATTATAATGAAACAATATTCTTTCATCTTTAGCATTTCTTCTTTGTGTGTTACAAAATCTTTTAACATCCTCAACACAAGGATCTAAAGATTGTCTATACCTTGTTATAGAAGATATATTTTCGTATTGAGATTGTAAATTTTTTCTGATATTTTCCAATGCTTTTTTAGTATCATTAAAAGTAGAAGGATCACACCAAGATTCAAATCTAGCACAAGGAGATGGTTTCATTACATCTGGAGGGGCTACTCCTAAATTTAAACATAGTACTAATATTGCATTAATTGTTTTTTGACGTTCTTTCATTACTTTCCAATCTGATATTGGTTGGTAATTTTTATAATATTTAGATGATTGTTTTATTTCTTCAGTTATTGGATTTCCATTTGAATTTTGTCTTTTATCATCAAAATAAATATAAAATGTATTTGCTAATGAGTTTAAAAATTTTTCAGAATTGTAATCAACATCAAAACCATGTCTCATTTTATCATTTAGTTGTTGTTGTGGGCCTCTTCTAGGAGGTATTTGATATAATTGTTGATGCTGTTGATGTTGCTGCTGTTGAGATGATGACATTTGTTTGTTGTATATGTGAAGAAAAAGATTATTGTATTTTATTTTATTGTATTATGTTTGATATTTCTAATACATTTGATTATACGTTGATGATGATTGAAAAAAAAAAAAAAAAAAATATAGAAAGAGAAAGAGAGTACGAAAGTAAAAAAAAAAAAATGTATAATATTGAAGTATAATAAGTCACGTGATATAAATAGCACTATCATCACGTGACTATTGATTAACAGATAAGAGAAATAAATGATCATTCCCTTTGGTTGTTTAATTTGGTGTAATCAGTGACACAAAATTAGTTTTATCTTTCCTTTCTTCTTTCCTTTGTTAACCCCCCCTCCACAACCACAACCACAACCACACTTTCTCTAATACTCTACTTTAAATATATACTATACTATACTAGATTATACTACACTACACTACACTATACTATACTACACTATACTATACTATACTATACTATACATACTTTAACTTCCTCCTTTCTATTTTCCTTTTTCCTTTTTTATTTTTTTTTTTTGTTTTAGTTTTAGTTTTTTTTTTTTTTTTTTTTTTTTTTTTTTTTTTTTTTTTTTTTATTTTTATTTTTTTTTTTTTTTTTTTCTCTTTCCTTTATCACTCCTTTTTTAAATACTATTCATCTTTTGCCTCTTTACTTATTAATATATTCAATTCAATTTAACTCAAATGTCAATCAATAAATTAGATTTATCCACTTATCATCACGTGGTAAGGGGTTCTAAACCAATTATAATTGACTCTACTACTACTGACTCAACTGCTACTACTGCTACTACTGCTACTACTGACTCAACTGCTACTACTAATATTCCTGGTGAACGTATGATTCAATTTGAAAATGGTGAAACAAGATATATTAAAAGAGCTTCAATTAAACAAGATGATCGTATTGCTACTTTAACTAATTTTTATTTCAGAAATAATCATTTATCTAAGCAACATGCAAGTGTTAGATATGATAAAAATAAAGGATTCTTCATTCAAGATACAGGATCTACTTTTGGAACTATTCTTAATAATCAAAAAATCTTGATTCCTGGTATTGAACTACTTTTAAATAATAATGATCAAATTGGATTCATAATGTCAATGGCATCACTGCAAATTAAAAAAATATTTGAGATTAATAAACAAAAAGAAGAAATTTATATTCCAATGGATAAATTTGGTAATCCACCAATTGCTTTAAATTTCCGTATTGAAATTATTGGTGCAATGTTGAAGTTTATCTCACTTGATCAATCAAATAAAAATATCACAATTGAAACAAATAAAACTATACAAACTAAAGAAAAAGAAAAAGAAAAAGAAAAAGAAAAAGAAAAAGAAAAAGAAAAAGAAAAAGAAAAAGAAAAAGAAGAAAATTCGTCTTCCTTGGTTACTAATGAAGTAACACAACTTGAAAACACTGAAACTAAAGATGAAATTCAAGTCATTGATCATAATTTCCTGATTATTGATAAGGAAAATAATCACCTTGATTCTTATTGGGAGAAGAATATTAACAATGAGAATAGCAATTTGACCGATGTTGAAGAAAATAGTATATTGATAGAAAGCGAAATGGATTTCCATAATACAGAAGAAAGGGTTTTTTCAAGAACCATATCATCAAATTCCAGTTCCGATGAACCACCAAGTGAATCAAGTATTGTGTTTGAAAACGAAGAGCCTCTGACTGTTTTATTTTCGGATGAGGAGGAAGAAACTGAAGCTGCTCATGATAGTCTGGAAGAAGAAGAAGAACCAAAAGAAGAAGAAAAAGAAGAAGAAGATGACGAAGATGAACAAATTACCTTTGAAATCCTGGAAAAGGTTGATGACTTTTTTGGTATTGAGACTGAAGAAGAAGAAGACGACGACGACGATGAGGACGACAATTCAGTAACTTGCACTTTGCTTCAGTTTGCTGAAGAAGAAAGTGAATGTAATGACGATGATTATACACCATTAGTGACCTCCTCCTTATGGTATCCACATAATGATTCCCAAGAGTCTGATGATAACCATGAATTATTCCAATACAGTGATTCGGAAGCTGACTCCTCCTCCTCCTCCTCCTCCTCAATATCTTCAACCAATGAATCCTCCGCTGAACGACATGAAGAATGTAATGGTTCTTGGTTAAGATGTTGTACATGTAGACCATCAAGAAAGAGGACTTTTGACGAAATTGAAAATGATGATGAAGACGAAGACGACAATAACAAATTTGATGATGATGATGATGAACTACAAGCTATTTTGGAAGATCAAGAACCTCCACGTAAGAAAATAGCTACTCAAGATTCAGATTCAAGATGGAAAACATTCACTAAAGAGTTAGGCAAAGGTGTTTTTTACGTATTGGCTACTATTACAGCACTTGGTATTTATGGAAGTACCATTGCACCACCACCTGCTGCTGAAACTTGATTTTAGGTTTTCTTAGTTTTCTTAGTTTTGTTTCTATTAATTTGGCCTCATTTTGGTTTCGGTTTTGGTTTTGGTTTCTTTTATTTTTGGGCTTTGTTTGAGCTTATAATTAGTTTATCTCCTATTCTATATTCTATCTATATTTTGTATTTTGTCTTTTGTTTGAATATAAGTCGTATATCCCCTATTTTTCCCATATTCTTTATTATAAAATAGAATATAAAAACCAAACTCACATACAAACAAACATAAATTTATATATATAAAAAAAAAAAACTAATAAAACTAATAATTCTACAATATATATATATATATAACAAAAGTATAATCAATTCAAGTCGCTGGAACATTCTTCTTCTTTTGATATGTCCTTTTCTTTTTTGGTTCAACTGAACTATCCTCCATTTGATTCATCTGAGAACCTGTCGTCGCACCACCACCACCCATACTTTGCTGTATCTGTTGTTGTTGTTGTTGTTGTTGTTGTTGCTGCTGCTGCTGCTGCTGCTGTAGTTGTTGTTGCTGTTGTTGCTCTTTCCTCTTCTGATGAATCATTTGTAATTGTTTGATCCTTTGGAAATAAAGAGGGAATCGTTGGAATAATTGTTGTTGTAAATTTTTAGCTTGTTGCATAGCTTGTGATTTCAATTGTGGACTTAATTGTTGACCCGTTGGTGAAACCCCAGATTGACCCATCATTGCAAAAGTAGCCATATTCTGTTGAATTTGTTTGTACACTTTTTGATCCTCCTGTGTCAATGTGTTTTGGAAAATTTGTTGCTGTTGTTGTTGTTGAAGCGTTAATTGTGGCTTTTGCTGTTGTTGCTGTTGTTGCTGTTGTTGCTGTTGTTGCTGTTGTTGCTGTTGTTGTTGTTGTTGCTGTTGTTGCTGCTGTTGTTGTTGTTGTTGTGATAATTGCGATGGAGGATTATGTATATTTTGATTCATGGTTCCCACTTGTTGCTGTGGTGGTCTCGGAGCTTGACCTTGTGTCATATTGTTCATCAAAGGTGTATTATCAGATGATATTGAAGACCCATTAAACAGAGGTGTTCCTTTTGATATATTCTGTTGCATGAGAGGTTCTGTTTGAGTTTGAGTTTGAGTTTGTGCTTGTGCCTGAGCTTGTGCTTGTGCCTGAGCTTGTGCTTGTGCCTGAGCTTGTGCTTGTGCTTGAGCTTGTGCCTGGGCCTTTGCTTGTAATTGTTTTTTAGTCTCCTTCTTAGCTCTTTTAGGTGGCAGTTGATTTTGCATCGCCGGTGATGGTCTCTTTGATTGTTCAGGAATTACAGGAGTTGAACCGGATGGTGTCAAAGATTGAGCATTTGGATTATCCGTTTGAATAGCATTAGCTTGTGCTTGAACTTTTGCTTCTTGTTGAATCTTTTCAGCTTCTCTCTTTTTCCTGATTTCTTCAATTAACCTCAACCTCATAAATTGTCCAGTAGCACGTACCGGATTTTGTGGTATAGTCGGTGCAGGAGCAGGAGCAGGAGCAGGAGCAGGTGCTGGTGTAGGTGTAGCTGTACTTACTGCTGCCGAGCTAGCTTTATCTCCCTTCTTACCCTTTGTCTCAGTCGTAGTTGCATCTGTTGCATTTTTTGTATTCTGAGACGATGCAGCAGTTCTACTACTAGCTGCTCCAGTAGATGTAGCAGGCAACGCCGACGAACTAACAACAACAAGTCTTTTCTCTTGAGATTCATCAGGACGTTTATGTTTGTTGGATAGAAGTAACATAATCTCTTCATACTCGGAAGATTTATGCAATATCATTTCATCTTGATGTAATTTACGAGGTAAATGTTCAACACCATGTCTATGCAGAAATCTAGGTTCCTCAACCTCTTCTTCAATATTAGTGTCAGGTTTAAGATAATCATATTTGTATGGATTTAATGGAACAGACAAATCTAGTTTTCTATTGGTTACTGTTAATATTTCAGATTCCATTTGTAATGATAAATAATCCGTGAATCGATGAAGTGCCGAATCGGTATGGTAAAGCAAATCGTAATATATCGAAAGTGAAGTTGGTTTCAATAATGTACGATAAGTTCTTGGTTTCATCACAGTTGTAGGCTGTTTAGAATCTTGATCCTTGGATGGTGAAACCGTTACTCTGTTTGGTAACACTGCAGTCTTGATCATATTTCTATGATCATAAACTTGTAAAATAATACATCCATCATACGGTTTTATTGCAAAATCCTTAATCAATTCACACATCTCAATTGGAATTTCTTCTTTTAATACATGTTGCATAAATTCTTTTATCATGGGTGAGTTTTTAGGAATGATTTGAGAATCTTGGGAGTTGTTGAATCTATAATACGATTCAAATATATGTAAGCTTAGTGATGCAGGGTATTTGGAATACTTTTTTAGTATTTCTTCCGATGTCGAAGCAAAATGATAATTCTGTAGAGCAGCTTTCTGCTTTAATTGTTGTTGTGTCTGCTGTTGCTGTCGCTGTTGCTGCTGTTGTGTCTGCTTTTGCTGTTGTAGTATTAAAAGTTGTTTCCGTTCTTGGATTTGAGCAGGCGTAAGATTGTGTGAGGCCCCTCCATTATCTACTGAGACTGAACCATTAGAGGCTTCGGATTTAATCATGATGACCAGTAGGAAAAACACAACCGATGCAAACACGGAATTTCTTTTGTTTTAAAATGGGTATGGAAAATAAAAAATATTTTTCAACCCTGATTCAATATTTTAGTCTTTAAATACACTCGTAAACTCAAATATTCTATATATCCGCAAGTTGATACAATGATTGATTAGATGTAGAAAATGTCAATTGTTTAGTTTTGAGTTTGGGGTCTGTTTTATTTTTTTTTTCAAAGTTTTTTTTTTTTCGAAGTTTTTTTTTTATTTTTCCTTACAAAGTTCACGTGAATCGACAATGTTTATTATAAACATACATAAGTTATATATATAAGTATATTCTATTCTGAACTCAAATCATTACTGAGACAATACTTTATTGAATTAAACAATTGCATTCTTTCATTTTCTTTAAAAACCCATAATCCGTAAATTTCACCCAAAAGATTTCTAATGATAATTAAATTATCATTTAATTCAACGTCCATTTCCAGCACAGATGAGTTATTAATTCCGTCTGGAAAAAAATGAGTGCTAACGGAATTAGGTAACAACCCCAAAGAGAAACATTCAGGATTGTTTCTGTTCAAAAGTATAAGTCCATAGCAGAAAAGTTCTTGTAAAGTAGTGTAGCTCAATTCTGTAGTGGACCTTGGAGGAAGTTTGAAATCTCTAAGATACAACGCGAGTGTTCCTTGAAGATCTGATTTGACCCACTCTTCAGTTTCATCGTTATACTTATATAATACACAATGGGATATGTTGCAAACTAATTGTTTTATGGCTGGATCGTATCTACTGATAACATTAAAATTTAGTGTGTTTGTATATAAATTGACAGCTTCATCTCTCGTTATCTGTTCTTGTTTGATATCGGATGTGTTTTTTACTTTAGTCGCCATTGTTGGTGCAATACTTTGATGTTCAACAAGAGAATTTTTTTTATTTTTTTTATTTTTTTTATTTTTTTTGTTTTGTTTGGCTCACTTTTGGTTGTTTGGCTCGCTTTTGGTTGTTTGGCTCACTTTTGCTTGTTTATATCATTTGTTCACAAGAATAATCCAAAATTATTATTTATATCTAATTCATTGAATAGATTTGGTTCTATTGTTTCTACACGTAATAGCTCTATTTACTTAACTCCATATCTCCTCTTCTATTTTTTTTGTATTCTTTTTTTCTGTTAGGGCACGTTTCGGCATTAAGGTTGCTGTCTGCCACAATTTTAAAGTTGTCCTCTTATTTTTTTTCAATCTTGATTTCTATAAATTTTCTTTTTTTTTTTTTTTTTTTTTTTTTTTTTTTTTTTTTTTTTTTTTTTTTTTTTTTTTTTTTTTTTTTTTTTGTATTGAGATCTTTTCCTCTTACCTTATCAATCATGTTTTCATTACCAAGATCATTCGCAAGACCTCAATTGGCTACAGGTGTTAGAAACTCATTAAGAACTTACGTTTCCGTTGGTGATAAAGTCCCAAGTATTTCTGTCTTTGAGGGATCCCCAGGTAATGATGTCAATCTCGCCGAGGAAACTGCCTCCGGAAAAGCTGTTTTAATCGGTGTTCCAGGAGCTTTTTCTCCAGCATGTTCTGCTTCTCATGTCCCAGGTTATATTAAGAACGTCCGTGGATTCAACAATAAAGGATATCAAAAATTCTTTGTTGTTGCTGTCAATGATCCATTTGTAACTAAAGCTTGGGGTGAGCAATTATTGGATTCTGTGGCTAATGATCAAATTAGATTCTTTGCTGATACTACTGGCGCTTTTACCAAGGACCTTGATTTATTGTTTGATGCTACTAAAGTATTTGGTAATGAAAGATCTAAAAGATACGCTTTACTCGTTGAAGACGGTAAAATTACCAAGAGCTTTGTTGAACCTGATAATACATCTGTTGATGTTTCCGATGCTCAAAAGGTTTTAGAACAAGCTTAGTATATAGGTTACTTTAGGTATGGATACGCGCACACATAATTTTTAAAGAAAATTTGAAATGAAAAATTTAGATATAATGATTTCTTTCTAGCAATTAACAATGTTAAGATTAAGCTGCAAACTAAAGGGACTAAGGAATATATTACCACATCCAACATACAATTTCAGATTTAATTCTACAATCGAACAGTTCTCAGAAAAGGAAATAGAGGAGTCCAAAAAATGGCTCGAGTCTTTTACACACGGTCAAATACCCACTCATTTATTTGATATTTCTTACAGTAGATCATCTGGTCCCGGTGGTCAAAAAGTAAACAAGACCTCGTCTAAAGCAACTATCGCACTTGGACCAGGACAATGGTTAAGTGCTCAAACTTGTTATTGGATACCGAAACCGATACAAGAACAACTCAAAAATAAAGGAATAAGGTATGAAACTAAAGTTGGAGGTTTAATAATTCAAAGTGATACAAGTCGTAATAGAGAAGTCAATACGGCGTTTTGTTTTGAGAGACTATTGAATGAGATCAAGTCAAAGGTGTATTTTGCCAATGAGGTCAGTGAAGAAGATAAAGCTAAATGGAAAGAATTAGAAGAAGACTTTAAAGAACGTAAAAAGTTCCATAAGAAGAAACAATCTGAAAAGAAGAAAAGTAGATCTAAAAAGTTTGATTTTTAATACTTGTATAGTTTTGTAAATAGAAGAATAAGAGTAGACGGAAAAAAAAAAAAAAGTTCGTTGAAATTTTACATTTCATTTCAATAACATCAACAATGAGCAAAACCAAGAGTTTAACTAGTTGTATCAAATCGATTGAACTGTTAATTTATTCTATAATACATGAAAATTTTCATGAAGAAAAAGATCACCTTCTAGAAATTACAGAAAGTGCCATTTTTGATAATGGAAATAAAAAACTTGAAAAGATACTTACAGCAGCAACTTTTAATTACGAATTAAAAGTTGATTCTGATGCGGAAGAGAAATATCTTACTGAAGTTAAAAGTTACAATGAGGGAATAGATTTTAAATACAAGGAATTCATACTTTCATCTGCTTTTAAAAATGTAATAAATTCAAAATTCCAAGAATTTGTTGACTCAGAAGAACATGACGAGACAGAATTATGTAACTTTCTTGCGTTACTTTTGGATTTTATAATTTCTTTATTACTGGAGATTGATACAGCATTAAAGCAAGTTTATTATGACAGTTTACTGAAGATTATAAAACAGTTATCATCCATATCTACTCCTGTTTTAGAAAAATTTTGGGATTACTTGGAAACTAGATTACCAATCATTTTAACTAAAGTTTATGAGAATAATCCTTCTGAGAGGATGGCTTTGTTAGAAATCTGCAATAGTTTTACTGATAAATTTATTGTCAAAACTAAAGAAGGAAAGAGAGACGCATATAAAAAAGATACTTTTAATGATAGACTTCAAGCTAGAGTGAGGTTTTTTATTGCAGAAATTCTAAACTTTGAAGATAATACTGGGTTGAACAAATATTTCAATATCTCCAACAGAACCAATCCAGTACTTCAAATAGGAGATCCATATTTGGCTGATGCTCTTGAAATCCAAAAACTTTTGCGAGACCCATTATATTACACCAAAAGAGAGAACATGAAAGAACTGAGAACCCTCATTGGAAAAATGACCCAAGTTGTACAAGAATTACTTAAGGAGCAAAGGGAATACATGTCTGAACATCCGGCACGAGATCAATTCGTTATTATCCCGAAGAGATCTTTGGATGATCAAAAGTATTTGAAGGAAAAGTTTTCTAAATCAAAATATGTTCCAGAAAATTATTTTGTTTCATCATTCAAAGGTAGTGATAAGAAACAGATCCAACAAGATAGAGAGACGCTTGATGCGACAATGGGAAAGACAATTGGAAGGATGCAATTATTGACACAAATCTATTTTGTTTTATGTTTTCTTTTGGAATTATCGCGTAAAAACAAGACCCAATTCTTGAATACTATACGTGCTCCGTCCAATGTTAAACATTTTGTGGATCAGGATTTACCAGAAGATGTGGTTCAGTCATGTATGCGTCTCAAAAGAGAGATGTTCAATGACCTAAAATCGATGAGTCAACAATGGGCATTTATTCTTCAGCATTTAGCAGCATCTGAGAAACCATGGTGGGGATGGTTAATATATGGTAAAGACGCCAAAACTAACAAATCTTTATTTTTTGAAAAATTACTCACCACCGAAGAAATTAATGAAATAGAAAATGATTTCAAAGTAATTTATCCATATAAGGAAAAAAGATATTTCAATACCTTTGTGACGCCACAAGTTACTAGGAAGATGAAAACTTTACGTGGGTTGAATCAATTACGTCAAATTGAAGAATTTTCAATTGATAATGTCAAACTTGAAATTGAAAATATAAATAATGATTTAAATGAGACAGATGATTTTAACTTGAAGAATGAACTTACAGAAAAGAAATCATTACTTAAGTGGAGGTTGCTGAGACAAGAAAGATCATCATCCAATTGGTTAAGAGCTGCTAAAGAATTGAAACAAAACGCATTAGCTGAACATAACGAAGAACCAAGTAAAAGAACATTGGAGGATACTGCTGATGAAGAGATGAGTGAGAGTGAAACCAAACGAACGAAAATAGATTTGACTAATGAAAATAACGAATCTGAAGTTAATGTCTTGGATTGATCATATGTATAAACCTATTTATAGAACAAAAATTTATAATGTATTTTAAAATTATTCTACTGTGCATCACTACCAAATGTGCGACGCGGTATTTTTGATTTTTTTTTTTTGAAAAAAAAAAAAAAAAAATTGATTCAGTGCCTTGAACCCTAACTTTTTAAAAAACACACTCAGTTATACTACACTAGTTATTATAATAAGATATTAAAATAGCCACGAAAGGTATATCACCCATTGGTTTACGCGTGTAATATAAAATTATAAAAAAATGCCACCGAAAAAGAAACTACTGAAAGATACCAAATTACCGCTGTTATCAAAGTCACCAGCACTACCTGTTTCCAAGAAAAGGCGATCAGGAAGAAAACGAACAAAGACGGAAAAGGCTTTACAGTCTCAACTCCAAAAATCAGATGCTGTGACTGAATCTGAAGATGATCTGACAAGATCACGTCCACCTTCATTGAATTCATCACCAATTAGACCCATAGATAGATCCTCAAATAATTCCTCACCAATAAAAAATTCTTTGTCGTCATCTCCACTAAAAGGGAAGAAAAGCGTGGCATTCTCAGACGATCTAATATCAGATTTACCAAGCACACCAGACCGCAGTCAATCAAACGGGCGTTCTATTCTTAAACCGTGTAACCTTGATTTAAACACTGAATTAGTTGATCCTAATAATACTTCACTTTGGGAAAAGTCAAGTGAACTTTCATATGGACCAAAGAATGCCAGTTTTTGGTTACAGGGAACTATTATTCAATTGCCACAAAATTCACCAGATATATATTATTTGATTGAAGGTTGTATAAATGTGCTAAGGGATGAGACATTCAATAAAAGATTTGAAGTATACGCGACTTTGAATGGTATATATAAAACTAATTCAAGTGGTAATATTGGCAAATTTTTTTGTTGTACTTTTGGAGACCCTGAAGATAGCCCAAGTAAAAGACAGACATCACCTAGTCCCTTGAAAAGTGGAAGTCCTAGTAAGAAACAACGAGAAAATCTGTACATTTCACTATTGAGTCTTCAAATCATGAAAGATATAAAACAAGCTGGAAATGTCTTGTTTAATGAAAAGGAAAACAAATCTCCTACCAAAAATGACCCTTTCCAAACCAGGGTGATTAATCAAGCAATTAAGCTAATGAGTTTTTTTATATTGGATCTGGAGTTAAACAGATATATACCTATTCAACACATAGAGTGGTTATACCAACATGCATGTTCCATGCTCATGAACCCAAAAGTTTCTAAGGCAATGATATCTTCGTATTTGGTGATAATGAAAGACTTCAAATTGGGTCCTAAAAGGAAAAAATTATTATTTGAAGACGGCGAATTACCAGAGAAAATGTTATACAGTCTTATAAATATGAAGAGATTCCCTAGTTCATCATTAATATCCGAGCAATTTTTATGTTTTAGAAATTTTGTTACTGTTTTCCCAAGCACTATGGCCAAGAATGTTTCACAATGGTTTGGAATGCTACTTTTAAATATTTGTGATATTGGCTCTCCTTTTTATTTGAAATGTTTTTCAACAGGAGTACATTGTTTACTTGACGTTACCAAAGCCTTTTTGGATAATCAAAAAGTTTCCAATTATGCAAAGTTGTTTTTATCATCTTCATTTTCATTGAATATTAGATCTATGTCAAACAGTGAATCAATTGCTATTGAATTGGATCAGACAAGTTTAAAGGATGTAAAGATTGTTGACATAGTTTTAAACAAATTGCAAGAACTCATCCAGGACAATCAATTTAAACCAGCTATGGACATATGGTTAGCAGTTACTTTACTTATTGGCAATAGCAGTGGGCCCTTTGACAAATGGGAGCATTTAAATAAATGGTTGCAAATTATCAAATTTTGTTTCAATTCACAAGTTCCTGAAGCTAGGTTATTGGCTTTGAGTTGTTGGAAGGCTGTATGTTTCAATTTATGTCGAAACGATTTAAATGATATTAGAAGGGTTTTGGATCCAGTTTTGAATCAATCAGGTACCAAAGATAAGCAACAACAAATTAATTCTGTAATGAAACCGAAAGTGAAACTCTTGACTTATTTATTTAGTAGCTTCAATGCTGCTGAAATGGATAATGAGATTATTGACACCATGCACAATTTATTTACTGCTATTTTATACTCCACAATCAACCCTATAATAATTAAACTGCATAACAAGTATTTACATATATTATGGGATAAAGTGTTTCATTTCGCCTTTGCAAATTTTTATTTTAAAAAGGACTCAGCTACTATTCGTATGAATCAGCAAGGTTTAAAAATATTGACACGATTATTAAAACCAGCTACTCCCATCACTGAAAAGAATTTTAATGAGCTTAGACCTTTGGCAAATGATCCTGTTTCGATAACTGAAGTAAATTCATTACCACCACGTTGGATTCATGCAAAGTTTGATAGAATAATGCAAACCATGATGTTGGTTTTTCTGCTGAATCATTTGCATGTTGAAGATAAAATTTCCTTGTTCAATATTTTTTTGTCTAGTATTAAACCAATTATTAAAAGTGAAACTACAATATCTGCAACAACTTATGATATAATTGATAATATCCCATTAGTTATGTCACATCTATTCAAGGCGGGAGTTTTTTCATATGACTTGGCAATAAAATTAATAGTCAACCTACATGACACATTTACCTCTGTATTGTTAGTAAGACGGGTAAATGAAGAAGAAGACATTGATACCAGCAATAATATATACCTTCCAATACTTGTGAATTGTTTAGAAAATTTGTCAAAGGAGCAATACATTGAAGTACTCAACTTAATAATCCAATCACTACCACAAAAGAAAGTTCTTATTTTCATAGCTGATTATATGAATTTTGGACTAAAGAAATATGACGTAGGGCCAATCTTTGCTGAAGTTTTAAGTAAAAGAACAGTTGATTGTAACAAACTGGAATTGCTATTATATGGAGAAATATGTAAACATTTTGATTCTGGATTTGAGCTGTTTGTTAAAAAATTGATCCAGACAATAGTCGTTATTCCCGATCCCGAAAAGATGGTGAATTGCTTACAACATTTGAAAATTGATACGTGGAACCATGCGGTTTTGTTCTTTCTTTTAGTTTTACTTAGAGGTGCTCCCAATAGACACGTTAGTCAATTTACAGTTGATTTGTTACGAAGAAAGTTGAATGATAATTTCATGTTGTTTTTGGAGTTTTTGACAGCTCAAGATTTTGAAGCTGAATTTTTGCCATTGATGGATCAAATATTTAAAACTGCTTCAGATTATGTTGATGAACCATTCCTTAGGATATGCCTGCTTTTGAAAATTTATTTGGAGTATAAAGCTGCAAATTCTCAAAATTATGAATTGATTGATAGACTTTTACTTGGGTGTTACTCGGTTTTTGGCATTGATGTTGGTCATTGTATTCAAGATTACTCGAATTTTCCTTTATTTCAAGCTGAATTGGATAAAAGAGGAATGTATGTGGTTGATCGTAAAATCATTGAAAAGGAATTAGTAAGTACTGAACCAGTTGAATTGATTGAAATCTCAGATGCCTCAACAAGAAATGTTTCTACTCCAACTGAAGTAAATGATGATGAAAATATCGTTGAAAATGAAGAGGCTTTGGATATTAAAAAAATTCCAAAGGCTAAAAACACAACGGAAGACAATGAAAAGCAACAAGACAATGAACTGAGTCTCATAGATCTTACGAATGTGCCATCTTACACAGAAGTAGATGAATCACAACCACTTCAAGATATGGAAATACAAGAAAATAGCGACCTCGAATTAGATTCACTTGAAGAGAAAGTAGAAGTAGAATATATTCAAGACTTGGCAAATGAAAATAAAGACCCTGAATCACTTGCTAAATTAGAAACGATAGATGAACAAGGAACTATGGAAATTGAATCACTTCCTGTTTTGACAACGGTTGGAGAAGACTACGCAGATCAAGACCGAGAACTGATAGTAACACAGGACGAAAACAAGGAATCTGCAGTAAATCCAACTTTAGAACAAACGGAAGAAGAAGAAATTAAAGATACAAAACAGGAATTGGTAACATGTCAAGAGAAAGAATCCCATCTTCAACCACCTGAAGGGAAACATCATACATGCGAAGAGCCATTAAGTCCGGAAGAAAAGATTGAGGAACCTCTGTCACCATCAATTTTGAAAGATAGCATTGAAGAACCGGAGCCTAACAAGTTTAATGAAGTTGAAGATTCTATTATACATCGACATACCATTGACAAAGTAGAGGTACCCGATATAACCAGAGAGAGCAATAAAATGACAGAGCCGGCAACTCCTACTCCACAAGCCACATCCATAATACAGACAGATGAAGAAATCTTACCTCAAACAAGATCAGGAAGAAAGAGATTATTAGCACCAACTGGACGTACTATAAAATTGACCCCAACGAAGAAAACACCTGGAGAAGATGTAAAAGTCAGTTTTAGAAAAGTACCGATTCATACAGGTCAAGTTAATTCTTCAGATACCAATGATGACGAAATATCAGAAATAGAAAGTAGTTCCATGTCACAGGATGATTATATTATACCTCCCAGTAAACCAAAGACCAGAAAAAGAACACGGCTGCAAACCAAGTTACATGCCTCAAAAAGGGCCAATATTAGTGCTAATGGTACAACTTCGGAGCCATTGTTTGTTCATGATGAAATATCAAGTATTGAATCACCAACCAAAGAAATCATAAAGAATGTTTCTCCTAAAGTACAAGATAAACAAAGCTCAATCCCCGAAACTGTTGTTGAAGTGGAGATTGTTGATGGAAAAGATACAAACATCGAGCTTATAGAACAGAATACACTGGATCTTGACAAGAATGACCCAAAGCCAATGCCAAATATTCGACCCTCAAATAATCAAGCTGAAAATGTTAATTTTAGTGATCCGAAGATACAACCAACAAACCCAATGGAATTAACGGATATGCTTTGTAACAAATCTGATAATGAATTGGCCAGTCTCACATCTGAAGAACGATACAATATAGAAACTAATTTACTTAATTTGATGTTACGTTTAAGAAAAGTTTAAATAGTACTTTAATATATAACGCATCACGGTATCATTCGTAATGTTGCAACTTGACCGAGTGCATACTCGTATTGATTGTTATGTTACTCCGCGTTTTTTTATTTTATTTTTTTTTTTTTTTTTTTTTTTTTTTTTTTTTTTTTTTTTTTTTTTTTTTAGTTTTGCACCTCCTGATTAATTATCTCAAAAAATGAAGAGTACACATATTACCACCTTTTTTTTTTTTTAATAAGATCAATTGATTAATCATGTCTATTGTATTATATGATAGTAATAAGGCTATTTTATATCATAACCCCAATGAAGGGATAATGGTGGTACACGACCCACAAGAGAATACTATTAAATTACTCTCCACCGTTGCATCCGATTCATCTCAGGAACCAGAAGAAATCCCAACTAGGAGAAGGCGAACTCAATCATTTAATAATACTCAATTTCCTCATAACAATGGAATAACAAAATGTCCTAATTGTGGATTTACTTGGAGTGAATACGCAGATGATGGAACTAGACGAAGAAATTCACACTCACCATCCAGTCTTTTCAACATTTCATTACCTAATGAGTACTTATCGCAGGCTTTTATGCATACTGACTACTTTAAGTTGCTAGGGAAATTACCATGCAATGACGAGGGACGAAGTGCTAAAGCGTCATCAAAAGTCAGATTACCCGAAGGTATCTTTAATCAAGGATATTTTGAAAAATTCTTCAAAAAAATAGAACCATATACCCTAGGATCAGGTGCTCATTCACAAGTATACAAAGTGAATCATGTTTTGAATGATATCATACTAGGAACATATGCAATTAAAAGAATCAACATTGGTGACCAGTTCGAGTTTTTGCAACTGGTGTTGAATGAAGTCTTGATATTATACGAATTGTCTACCACCGGTGCAAATGAAAATAATTTGATTAGATATAATCATGTGTGGTTAGAAATGGGGGAATTGGATGAACTGGCTACATTTTACTTACCATCACCTGGTTCTAGTGACAAGAAAAAAACCAAAGTACCATACGTGTTCATTTTGCAACAATACTGTGATGGTGGTCATTTGGAAGATTTGATCAAAAATAATTTCACAATTGAAGAAAATCTCAGTTGGAGAGAAAAAGTGGACTTGGAAAGGAAAAAGAGACGTGCTGGAAAATTGGGAGTGGAAGAACCCAAGGAACTAAAATGGTTAAGCACATTTGAAATTTGGAAGTTTTTTCATGATATAGCTAATGGAGTTAATTATTTGCATAGAAATGGGATATTGCATAGAGATATGAAACCTTCAAATTGTTTATTAGATTCAAAGTATAGACCTCAAGAGATTCAACCTATTTTCAGTACTTTACAAGATTTTGAACAAAAATTGTTTAGTTTACCCAAAGTATTGGTATCTGACTTTGGCGAAGGTAAGTTTATTGAAAAGCGTCAGAATTTGACATTGGAAAAGTCAATAGACCGACAAGGCAATACAGGAACTTTGGAATTTACTGCGCCTGAATTATGGTTATATTCGAAAGATCCTGTATTAGGAGAGGATAGTAAGGATTTTTTTAATGATTTTACATTTGAAAGTGATATATATTCTCTCGGTTTGATTCTATGTTATTTATGTGCTGGAAAATTGCCATTTTCTAATGTTATCAAAGATGAGAATGATCCTCAAATTGCTAGGAATAATATATTAGATTGGTATTCTAATTTAAATTACGACGACTTTAGTGAATGGTTTACTTCTCAAGTGACGGAAAGAACTGGGTCAATGGATCAATGTATGTTGGATTTCCAGAAACTTATTTATAAAATGATTAAAAATGACGGTGAAAGTGAAGATGATTCTAACACATCAAGAATTGGGGCTAAAGATGTTTTGGTTTACTTGAATGAGATGAAATGGAACCGGTTTATAGAAACTGGATCAGAAATGAGAAAAACAACCAGTCAAAGTAGTAATTTTGCTATTACGGATGATGAATTGGGATTATTGGAGTCAGTTACGATACCAGAGGAGGAAGACAGTGAAGAGGATATAGAATATGAAAGAAGTTATGATTCTGATCACCTTAATTTGACAGAAGATGAATTTGAAGAGGAAGTAGCAGAAACTTACATTGAATACCTTAAATCTATGCATTTTGATGCTTTCAGGTTTCAAAAATATACCACGATCCCGTTTTATTGTATTGAAATCATATTATTGGAGTACCTCTCCTTTTTCAGTCCTTCATTTTCAAAGTTAACGTTGAAGCTGTGTATTTTTATGTTAATGTGTTCTGACATTTTTTTTGTAACAAGAAACAAGCTTAGAACTTTCATGTTTTTACTGTCATCTATTGTGTTGTCTATACTTTTAGCTTATGAGTTGGGTCGTCCTAAGTTGTATATGAGTTAGTGTTAGGAAATGTATAAATCGCGATGAACAAACCAGTGAAAAAAAAAAATAGAACTAAAAAAAAAAAAAAAAAAAAAAAAAAAAAAAAAAAAAAAAAAAAAAAAAAAAAAAAAAAAAAAAAAAAAAAAAAAAAAAAAAAAAAAAAAAAAAAAAAAAAAAAAAAAATCCAACTTTCTGACCTAACAAAACATATGGTAATGATGGCATCAAAAAGAAAAAGAGACGAACCACAACCAGGTAGTAAACAACAAAAGAGAAAGAAAAAGAAAACTTCATTACAGCAAGATATTGCATTACTGAAAGAGAATAAGTTTTCAACTTTACAAGGTCAAGATTCAGATTCAGATTCAGATGTTATTTTTGATTATGAGCAGAAGAAACGCGACGAGCTGCCTGAAGTAGTTGTACTTTTGGATAGTGAAGAGGAACAAGAAGAACCAGAACCCAAGAAACGTAAGATGGAAGACTCACTGAATGAATTAGCAGGCAATCAAGATTTTATTGGGTTTGGGTTTCTGTCTGAAAATGAAAGTGAGGAAGAGGAAGCTGAAGAAGATGAGGGGGAACATGAATATCTAGTCAATGGGTCTGGGAACTCTACATATCCATGGGTAAAAGATCATGATCATTCGAGACAGAAGGAAATTGCAGATTGGCTAACAATGGAAATGAAAGATTTTGTAAATTATATCTCGCCATCAAGTCAAGAAATTGTAACTAGAAATAAAGTGATTAGTACTTTAAAAAAGGAAATAAGTAAGTTTTGGCCAGGAACAGAAACTCATGTTTTTGGTTCTTGTGCTACTGATTTATACCTACCTGGGTCTGATATTGATATGGTGGTTGTTTCAGATACAGGAGATTATGAAGAACGTCGTAGATTATACCAACTTTCACAATTTTTGAGAACTAGGAAATTGGCTAAAAGTGTTGAAGTTATAGCAAGTGCGAAAGTTCCAATTATTAAATTTATCGACCCTGATTCAGATTTACACATAGATATCTCCTTTGAAAGAACAAATGGTCTTGATGCTGCTAGAAGAATACGGAGATGGTTGATTTCTACTCCAGGTCTCAGAGAGTTAGTTTTGGTTGTCAAACAATTTTTGCGTTCTCGTAGATTGAATAATGTCCATGTTGGTGGATTAGGTGGATATGCAACTATTATAATGTGTTATCATTTTTTGAGATTACACCCAAAGTTGACTACGAACACAATCAATGCAATTGATAATTTAGGGGTATTATTAATTGAGTTTTTTGAATTATATGGCCGTAACTTTTCGTATGACAACTTGATATTGTCTATGGAAGAGGATACGGAAGAACCTCGTTATGAACTGAAATCTAGACATTCAGTGCTAAATACTTCTAGAAATACATTTTCCATTGTCATTCAGGATCCAGCAGATGCGTCGAATAATATCACGAGATCATCTTACAACTTGAGGGACTTGAAAAAGGCTTTTGGAGGTGCTTATCAGTTATTAGTGGCAAAATGTTACGAATTGAACGCAGCATCATATAAGCAAAGAATAGGACAACTGATACTTGGAGATATTATAAAGTATAAAGGAAAGGAAAGAGATTTCAATGATGATAGACACAAAGTTACGAACCATGCATTGATTAGTCATGAGGAAAAAGAAGAAGAAGAATATGATGATGAATCTGATGGCTTTGAGGGTAATGACAAATATTATTTCTCAGATATGACTGTAGAAAGTGAGGAGGAAAAGTATGTACCAGCAAAAAAATCTATTACACCAACACCACTGACAAACAAAGCAAAGGATACAAAAAAATTGGTAGAATCGATATTGAGTCTTGAAAATAGCAGTGATTCCGAGGAGCTGGAATTTAAAACAGCAGATGAAGAACCATACGTTCCATCATTTAAAAAGCTGAATTCAAATCTTGATAGAGAAATAAAGAGAGACTATTGGAGACAAAAGGGGTCGAATATATAAATGTGTATTAATAGATGTAAAATAATTTCTTTCAGCAACAAGTAGACATAGATGATTGTCTAGAGCGTAACATTCCTCCAATATGATCTTGTGGATTATCACGATTCAGCTCGTAGTACCGTGTAAAAAATTCTTCGTCTATATCATTGACAATGTCATTAAATAATTCCAGTATCCCAGTACCTTCTTTCGAACTTGTTTGATGGAATTTTTTAATGTTTGGTTGCGTTGCTTTTAATTCGTCCACTTCCTCTATAATTTTGTTATTTGTAATTGAAACTAAATCCATTTTAGTTCCAACCAACCGTATTTCTACCTTTTGCTCGTATGAACTATTATTCAATTCTAATTGTTGTATCCAATACTTGGCCGTATTAAAAGTGCTTTCAAAGTTATTTAAATCAAAACAAACCAAAGCAACTTTTGCATTTCTATAATACATCGGAGTCAAAGAACGATACCTTTCCTGTCCTGCAGTATCCCATATTTCTAATTTAACTTTTCGTTCTTGATTCTCATGTGGAGAAAACTCTTTTGTTATGAAAGCTGCACCAATGGTGTTCAGAGTGTGAATATCAAATTTATTGGTAGTGAATCTATGCACGAGAGAAGTTTTCCCTACCGATGATTCTCCTAAAAGTACTATTTTGTATGGTGGTGAGGCTAGTAATGATCTAGATATGGATTCTGACATTTGATGTGGTTGTAGAGTAGATCCGACTAGTCAATTTTTTTTTTTTTTTTTTACCTCTCTCGCCCATAAAGTGTCTGGAAATCACGATAAGAATGCCCATCGACTTTTTGTAATCAGATGTAATGCTGTCTTAGCGATGCATACGTCATTGTGTCGATTTTATTACAAAATCATGTACAAACGTTTAATGTAACCTATTGCATCTCTTCAAAAACATCAATAACCATGCTATTCATTTTGAATTTGGTTTTAGTGGAATAACCGTATTGGTGTGCGGGGTTTGATAATTTCTGTTAAATGAGATCACGTTTTTGTTTTGTATTAAAGTAGCGGGATTTGATTTTTTTTTTTTTTTTTTTTTTTCCCTTGTATCTCTACTTACGTTGTACCCTTTACTTAGCTGACTCGTAAATAATAAACCAAAGGGTTGAAAAATACAAATTTCACATTTTATTATTTTGTATTAATTTAATCATTTGTCTAGAAGTTTTAGATTTTAATTAATAATGCTGACAAAAGTCAAGAAAGAAAAGGCAGAAAAACCAAGAAAGCACGTTAGTAGTGCTTGTTTAGAATGTCGAAGAAGACATTTCAAATGCGATGGGAATCAACCAGTTTGTGATAGGTGTCAAAAAGCAAATAAACAATGTGAATACGTAGCAAGTCATCGAGGTGGATCTAGAAAGAAAGGTATTTCCAACAAGAAAAAGCCTGTTACAGTAAATGATGTCAATCATGGACCAGAAATGCCCATGTTTGTTGCAGATATAGAAGATTTTGAGAAGAAGAAAGATACTTCTGGAGATATCAAGACCAATCAAGATATGTATCAACTGCTAATGACATTACCTTGCGCTAATGACCAAAACCGATGTCAAGATCTGAACTGTCCGGGAAAAAGTGCAGTTAATTATATGAAATCCCGTCCCGTAAAACATGGACCGTTGAATGATAGTGAATCGCAAATGATGGAAACATTGCGAAAACGAATAAAATTAGAAAGTACAATGAGCAATATAGATTGTCTTTTCAGTGATAGCAACCCACAAATAGATATCCGTTCCTTTAAGGAATTGGAGATGACAACGAATGTTCATGACACTAATAACTTTGTGGATCTAGAATCATTGAATAGAACTGAAATTCTTAAAAATTATTATGACACCTTTCACAAGGCTCATCCTTTTTTACCTTCGAAAGAAGAATTGTTAATTTATATGTCAAACGAATCCATAGAGAGAGAATTATTACTTATATTGAACATTGTTGCTGAGGGTGAGACGTCTTCCATTTATGCACGTGCAATTGACCTCGTTTCCGATAGATTGATTCAATGTATTGAATCTGTTAAAAATAATGGAATAATTGATATAATTTCACTTCAAGTACTAATACTTGTGTCTTTGATTGCTCACGTCTCTTCACTACATGTTTTGAGTAGAAATTTACGACATTTTTGTATCTACTTATTACAAGATTTAAAAATCCACCAAATTGATGCAACCACGACAGCTGATTTAACACCAGCATCCGATTCTAGTACTACCCTTAAAGTTTTTACTTCTCATAGATTATCACATATTTCCAGAGACAGTATTGCCGAAAGTGCACGTCGATTGTTTTGGGAAATACGTTTCCTTGATATAATTACTGGTTCGGCAGATGGTAAAACTATATCTTCATTTGATAAAATTGAATATTCTGTAAACTTTCCAACGCTGCCTCTGCGTTCGGAATTTGATTACAGAGGTCGTTCTGAAGCAGGAGATTTGGTCACAACTGCAGTGAAGATGAATATTGAAATTTGCAACAAAAGACCCCATAATGTTATTTTAACAAAATTACAAGCAGCTTTATCAAGTTGGGAAATGAGATTGGAAGATCCATCGTTATTTTCAGCTCCGCCACTAATTGACAAAGGTGGTAGGATAAATGAAGGTGTCCACCAAGCTATATTATTATTCAATTATGCTAAAATTTTTGCCCATAGACCGTTTTCTTATCTTTGGAAAATTAATTCACCACAACATCCTAAATGTAACGGTGATGCAGTTGATACAAAGGATGTACCAGCACAAATCCAAGCCAATTCAAGAACTACTATTGAAACGAGGAAAACAATTGAAGGTGCCAACTCAATCATTCAAGTACTTATTGATACTGGTGCATCAAAAGTTTTTCTGAGATCACACTTCTTTGCTTGTGCATTGGCATTATCGTCGTTGGTCCATTTAAGTGCTTACATTTGGGTAGAAACTACATTGGCAATGGATAATTCTCGGTCATTTGAATTGAGTGAAGATGATTTGGAGATTTATACTGAACATATAAAATTAGCTTTAACTGCCCTTTATCCTATCTCCAAACATTGGCAATTATCAGGTAAACTAGCAAAACATATTCGTGACTCATTGACTACGTTAAGACCAAAACTTTATTCGAAATTGAAAGACTTTTTACCTCAGATAGAAATTGGGGTAGAAAAGATGAAAATATCGGAAGGTGAAACAACTGAAGGGGATTCTACTAGAAGCCTGGCACTCCCCCGAAATACATTATCTTCAAACTCAACAAATTATGAGAATATACCTTCTCTGGAAGAATTCAGTTTACCTCAGGGACAAGACGCTCTTGATATCCATGATGGTACACTTCCCGATAATGGGATTGGTAATTATCCATATGAATATAATAACTTACCTTGGGAACCAGTGTCTCCTATTTCCCCATCTGGTTGTGATTGGATCGATAAAGGTTTGTTCGATTTTAATTTTGATGCCTTTACTTCAGACCTTTGATTGAAGCAGATATATATATATATATATATATATATAATATTATTTATTACTCATAGTCATGTAGTCATTTTTGCCACCAAATTTGTTGCAAAAAAAAAAAAAAAGAGGAAAGAAAAGAAAAAATAATTTGAGCTCTCACTTTCGAGACCACGTGACATAAAATAAAGTGACCCACTTCAAAGCTAAGTATGAAAACATAGATGTACTTCCAAGCCTGTATTTTTTAAAATTATATATATATATATATATAGATCTATAAGTACTTAATACCGGAAATCGCTATGTCTTGTGTTTTATTGTTCACTTGACGTGTTTGTCATCATTGTTGGCAATAGCGGATATGCAAAAAATATATATATATAAAAAAAAAAAAAAAACTACAGGTCATTCGTGTGGCAGATCATCATTTTCTTTCTTCAACAACATTACAAATTTCAGTTATGGCTAACAAACGACGTCCCAAGAAGACTCGTGCGCCATATAAAAGATATGTTTATAAATCAAATAATTACCTAGCGGATTCCGGTGATGAAGAAGAAGAAGACGAAGTCGAGCAACTGGAATCAACTTTGCAAGCATCTAATAATGCAAGGTTTAAACAAGCTATAAGTATACAGTCGATATACGTTTTAAGTGATCAAGTCAACTATCGAGGTAAAATGTGGCCGTGGAGTAAGTTTGAAAAGATTGATGTTCTACAGTGTGCAATACGAGGTCATAATCCAGCATATACTCATTTAGTTCAACAGGAGACAGAAAAGGATATAATGAAACTTCCCACTGAGATATTTGTTAGAGTATTTGGAATATTACATGCAAAAGGAAAACTAAAACCCAAATTCATGAGAGTTTGTAAACTCTTTTACCTTATAATATTGCCTATGCTTTATCAACATCCAGACTTGAAGGCAACTAATTTTTTCAACTTTGTCGAGTCAATGTCAAACAACAAGTCTTTGGGTAATTATATCCACACCGTGGACCTTTCTTACATTATACAGTCAGGTAAAAATGCATTTGTTTCCAAGCTCATGAAACGAGCAGGAAAGAATCTACAAACTTTTGTAGCTCCACAGACAAGTTTTGGGTTAGGTCCATTAATCGCTTTAAAGAATTGTTTAAATTTGAAAGTTTTAGACTTGAGACTTGTTTCTGAAACTTTAAATTTGGAAGAATTATTTAAGTCGATACGGAATCTACAAGAGTTGACTCAGTTATCATTCCCAAGATCATCTGTTTCATTGGAAAACTTTGAAGAGATAAAATGGCCACCTAAATTGACTTTTTTAAGACTTTCTGGTGGTATTAGTGATGATTTCTTATACCACCTAGAATTACCAAAACTGATAACCCAGTTGGAATTTGCACATTGTCCGTTTATTAGTGATCTTGGATTTAGACAAATATTGTACAGAATAGGCACCAATTTGAAAACTTTAAAAGTTCAATATCCAATGCCAGCGCTAAAAAAGAATTCATTAGATTATGTATTTGTCTACTGTCCAAATTTGAGAGTTTTGGAAATCAGTGTTGATTATGTATCTGCAATGTTTTTTGATGAACAATACTTAGGATATATGGATCAACCAAGACCATTGCGTACATTATATATAAATAGTAGTGGGATGTTAGGTACACTGACCCGTTTGGACCCTATAGATTTGGCTGTTGCATTGGATGATGGTAGGTTACCAAATTTAAAAAATATCCAATGTACTGCAAAATTGGGTTGGAATCCTCAATCTGAATCAGTAGAACATATCGCTGGCGAACTTGACGAGCGGAAAGGTGGATTATATATAGGTTATTAATATTATGTATCATTATTTCACGAATACACCAGGGAAATAAAAAAAAAATAAAAAATAAAAAATAAAAAAAGAATCGT
>JAKTXM010000122.1:0-21650 GCA_030582575.1 Candida buenavistaensis | reverse complement strand
GAAGGAAAAAAAATTAAAAGCCAACACAACCCAGAAATGGATTAAAGAAATAAACAAGAAAAAAAAAAAACTGAAAAACTTCAATACAAAAAGTACAAAAGAAAAAGTACAACAATATTCTAAATAAAACGTTAATATGCAATGAGTATAGAAACAAATTTGACAGCAATTATGCAAAGTTTTTATAAGCTTCTTTCATGTAAATGCTGTTTCTATCTTGTGATACACGTTCATCGCCGCATGTAAATGGTTTGTGTTTTATTGCTATAAATCTAATACCCAAACCAAACCATCCAACAAAAATTATCAGCACCCTTTTATTAATCTTTAATTATACAGATATCGATATTCAAGTTACTATTATTAACAATTTGGTCGTGTTTTACAAGACGTGCTCAAGAAACTGGTAGCGTCGATTTGTGGGGGGGGAGCATATTTGCGTTTCTTTTTTTTTTTGTCTTTTTTTGTCTTTTTTTGTTTGTTCACCAGACTCTAACCAAACCAATGTCATTACTCATTCCAACATTAAGAGATCGTCATGACGCACACGGCGATTTGGATGAAGACGAAAAATATTATGAATTACTATCTCAACAACCATTAACAGAAAAGTACCCCTGGAAATTCACTGCTACAAATGGGTTTTTCAAGCAAACTGAAGATGATACTGATGATATGAAATTTAGATATACAGAGGATAATTTTGGAAAACTTGCTGACTGGGAGACATTAATTACCAAACTTAATGAATTGAATCAAAATTCACCAGCTACTGAAAGTTACAAACTAGTTTTCTTGGCTCGACATGGCCAAGCTCAAAGTAATGTTGCATCACAAAAATATTCAAAACAAGAATGGATGGATAAATGGAGATTTTTAGGAACTGATGGAGAATTGACTTGGGGACCAGATGCAGATTTAACAGACTTGGGACTTAACCAAGCTTCTGAAAATCATCAATGTTGGAAGAAACAATTACTTGATGGAGCTCCATATCCGAAAAATTTTTATGTTTCTCCATTACAAAGACTGATTAAAACTCATAATATAACATGGCCAAATACTGCACCATTGGTAATTGAGAATTTAAGAGAAACAATTGGTTTGCATTTATGTCATAGAAGATCTACTAAATCGACACTTTCAGAAAAGTTTCCAAATATTCAATTTCAAGATGAGTTTAAGGAAGAAGATGAATTATTTACGAAATACCTCCCGAGAAAGGAATATTTACATGAACAATTTCTTAGAATCAATAGAGTATTACAAGACATATTCAGTACTGACCAAAATGATGTGATATGTATAACTTCTCATGCAGGTACTATCAGATCCTTCATTACAGTTTTAGGACATAGAAAATTTACTATTCCAACTGGTGGAATGATTCCTATTGTGATAAAAGGTAGTCGATTATAGGCTCATATATTAACTTATATATATATATATCACTAAAATCTTAAGGTTTGAAAGTAACTCTACCTTCGTAAGCCCCAGCTCTTAATTTTTCAATATAATCAGGCAATTCTTTCAAAGGAACTTGTGTAACCTTAGGTTTAATTTTACCTTGGGCTGCCAATTCAAAAGCTTGACGTAAATCTAGAACAGTGCCCCAAAACGTGCCTTTAACAGAAATTTCACGAAGATCCAAATCTGCAAGATCTATAGAAAGTTTAGGATTACCTAATCCAACAGGAATAATTAAACCACCTGGTTCACAATATTTTTGACATAAATCATAAGTGGCTTGAACAGCAACAAAATCGAGACAAGTATCAAATGAACCTGGATTAATACTTTCAGGTAACAGTTCATAAACTGCATCAGCACCAAATTTCTTAGCATCTTGCCTTGCTTTTTCTTTCTTATCAACAACAGTAACTTTAGCACTAAATGCTTTAGCAATTTGAATACCATTACCACCTAAACCACCAGCACCAACAATTAAAACGTTACTATTAGGACCAACATTTGCTTTTTTAATAGCATGGAATGGTGTTAATACAGCATCGGTTATGGCTGCAGCTTCTGCAGATGTAACGTTATCTGGAATCTTTACTAAATTTTTTGGTCTTTTAACTAATAAATATTGTTCGTAACCACCATCATAACCTAAACCAAACCAGTCCAAAAATGAATTGGTACAAATATTATCTTGACCAGAAAGACAGTGTTTACAATAGCCACAGCTGTGGGGACCAACGCAAGCGACACGATCGCCAACAGAATATCCACTCACTTCTGCACCCAATTCAGCAACTGTTCCAGCAATTTCATGACCCATAACATAATTATCACCACATTCCAAACCTTCATAAAGAACATGTAAATCGGAATGACAAAGACCTACAGCATCAACTTTTAAAAGCAATTGAGACGCTGTCGGTCTATTTACAGGCAAGTCCTCTCTTAATTTAAGACCGGTGGATCGATTATAAAAGAAACCGTATTGAGTAGTGGGAATTGACATTTTACGTTTTGGAATTATTCTTGATATTGCTGGTTTAATTGATTTTTCCAAGAAAAATGACATAGTTTTTATACAAAAGTAACAAATGTGAAATTTAATGTAGATATATATAATTAAAAAATTTGGGAAAGTTGGAGCAGAATTCATTTATCTTAAAATAAATATTCAAAAGGGAGGGAACTATTGGTCACACAAGGCTTGTCCAGAATTAAGCGGTGCATTCGGGAGAGAACTCATGTTTGTTGAAGCAAAAATGCGTTGCCTTCATCCCCTAATTTGCAAATGTAGCAGCCTTTTAAAGCTGCAAAAATTATTTAAAAATAAAATCAGATGTTTATTAATGCAACAATTATGATCGCATGCGCGGGCGGGTGTCAAAATCTAGCTCTCAAAAATGGATGACTCTAGCTCTGTTTATTATGTAAGGTCAATTGACAAACATGTTATTACAAAAACATTAATAAATGGTCGGTGTTTGGATATCCTAATATTGAGTTTCTATGCTCATATATTCAGTATTTAAGAGCAAAAAGGGATTGCTAAGTCAGCCCATACATCGCACACATTTTTTGTGTGTGCCAGTTTGTATTTTCGTTTGTGTTTTGGTGCTACTACAAATTCCAGACTGGAGCTAGTCCCATGAGTCAATACAAAAGTGTGTGAGTGGTCAATTTTAAAAAGTTATGGTAGTAGCCTAAGTGGTGGGTCAAGGAAAGCAAACACAACAAGAATGTGTATAAATAATTTCACGAGTTTTTTTACGAAAAAAAAACAACTCAACTAATGTATAATCTACCAGACACACGAATGATAAATTTACAATTAAGAATAACAGAATGATTTCAAAATTGTTATAATACTAATAAATTATTATTCGCAGTTGGATTTATTAATTGGTGTGACATTGGAACCGAAAAATTTTCATCAGTCGTCATTTTAAACCATAGACCAAGTTTCCCTCATACTGACACTAATTACATTAGAAGAAGTAACGTAAAACTACTACGAAAAAAAAAAAAAAACATTAATATAAGTACTATTTAACACGGTAGCCTGATTCATACATTTCAGTGCCCATCAATTTGCAGTACAGCCTGTACATCCCACATATATCTTCTCAGTTCCCCAAAACATATCCAAAAAATGACTCAACTTGATTAACAATCTATCAGTTAACAAAAAAAAGAAAGGATAAACTTAATCGTTTTTGCTGCTATCAAATATCATTTGTAACGAGGATCTACCAACTCGTTTCCCTGTTCACAATTAGCATCAATATGCCTTAAGTGGTTTTTGTGGCACTTACTAGAGACTATTAAACTACATGTCAAATTTTTCAGATATCATATATAGCCATTTTAGTACCCATAATAATCAAATATCATATTTAAAAATATATTATAGCTTATTCAATATATAAATGTGGAAATTTTATAATTTTATAAATTGGCCATCATAGTATAGTGGTTATTATAAATCGTTGTGGTGTTAAACACTACGAATACAATCCCGATTAGACCCAAGTTCGATTCTTGGTGATGGCAGTTTTTTTTTGGACATTTCAACTGCCTTCAAAGTGCGAAAAAGTTAACGGACGTTCACAATGAATTAGATAAATAATGTTAACTAAACAGCTATCGGTTCCGTTCTGGAAAATCACCAATGGCTATCTGTTTGTATAATACATTAATTATATTAATTCGACGCGCTTTTGTGAGATAGCAATAAGTTTGTTTGGCCACTCATGTCGACTGATAATTGTGTCAGATTTTTAGCATTCCACGTAATTTTTAGACGTGACGCGCCCGTAAATAAAAAAATTAATACATAATAAACGATATGCAGTACCGTGGACGATCTGTGCCGAACAAGGGATTTAATATGACCTGGTCCTATTTTGTAAAAAACCCTTATATGCGGCGAATGTTTACTTTTTTTCGTGTTACTTTGTGTTTGGAAGGTTAATCCGGTAGGCGCATTTTTTAATGTTTTAGGTTTTATGCAAATCACGGGTAGATAATTTTATGATTAGGTTAGCATGAAGTGGCCAGCCAAGAAATTGAAAACAAGAAAAATAATAATAACAATAAAAAACCAAGCAAAAAAAAGCGAGGGTTTGTGATAGATGGATTAAATGGTTGGGATTTTTGAAAAGGTAAAAATTTGAAATTCGGAAAACAAATTCCCTTTAAAGGGTTTAGAAAAGAACAAAAATGTTGATCAGAAGTGGGAAAAAAAAAAAAAAAAAAAAAGAAAATGCTATTCAAGTTACTTTTGTGTAATATATATTCAGCAACGCATTTTTCATATCTGACAGATCGTGTAAGAAGGATTTTCCACGAGCTGAGGATATCCGTTGTCCTTGATAAATTGAGAGGGGAGTCTAATTTTGAGGTAACTATGTGCTGAGATGCCAGTTAAAATTTAGCACCGCGCCATAATTGATAATAACGTTTTCAGTTTAAGGTAATTTTTAAGCTCCCCAAACTAAAATTTTTTTTTTGAACACCCGTCGAACACATTGTCGTAAAACTAGGTCTAGTCTGTCTCAAGCTGCCTTGTTTCATTCTAAACAGGTCCTGAAATAAGATAAAAATAATATAGGGAATTTTATTGTTTCAAACCAGATTCAACACACCACACTTTTCGGTAGGTTCCACAATTGGTACACTACTAAAATCATTTTTTTTTTGGGATCTAAGCCCAGTATTACGTATTCCTCTAAATTTAGTATATGTCACATAAGTGTAAACAAAAAAAAAACACAGAAGACAAGCCAACAATTAGATAACCAGAGTTTTTTTTTCCTTAGTTTTTGTGTGATATAGTAATTTAGTGATTCTAATTTGCATACTGCAACTTGGGTGGGAGTTTATACCGATATCGCCCAAGTGCCTCCCTTGATGTTCTCTTTGTTTTTTTTTTTTTTTTGTCACCTCCTTTACTAATTACACTAATTTTCTTTTCTTAACACCCTCTTCCTGTAATTTCTTAATCATCTTAATTTCTTGAATAAATGCACAACCACTATTACAAATCAATTGTTGTTTCGGTCCAAAATTTATTTACGTATTATTGATTTTACGGACAATACGATATTTTTTTTTTTACAAATTGCTGTCACCAAATAGAATTCTCTGAGGCAACCTGATACAAGAGAAAAAAGAAATTTATTTCAAGTGTGTATAATTTTATTGACTTTTGCAGTAAAAATATCATTTAATTACACAAAATGCTTTTGTACAGACAGGTGAAAATAGAAATGCATAAGCAAGAAAATTTTATTTTGGAATTGGCTACATAAACTAAAAAAATAAAAAAAAAAAAAGGAAAAACAGCGCAAAGTATGGGAAGATATATATAAAGACGGGGAAATCCTTGTCAAAGACTTTCTTCTTGCGTTACTAGAATTCAATAGACATTTTGCATACTTTTTTATCTTATACCAAGCATTCACATCATGAACTTTTCATTAATTATATCATTCTTATTCACATTAGCATCTATGGTCATAGCAGCAGATGACACATCTAGTTCGTCTTCAGCAAAAGTTAAAACAAGCACATCAGTATCCAAAACCCTAGTTTGGGTAACGGGTACAGATGAAAATGGTAGTTTAGCCACTACTCAATCACCATATTATCAAAGTTTTATGCATACATACACCGAAGCCGAAGAAACAGTACCATCTGGAAGTGTTGGATTGGGAAGTATTAGTGGGACAATTGGTGGAGTTCGAACATACGATAAAGTAACTATATCCCAAGGTCATGGTGGTATCTCCAAATACAGTCAAAACAGTTTAGCTGTTAAAGATTTAACTACAATCAAATTAATTGGTTACTCATTCATTGCATTTATTTCATTTATTTTATTCATTTAGGAAATTATAGAAAAAGTTGAACCCCGATGGTATAACATTTGACGTTGCAATTGCTATTATCCTTTTGGTGACATTAAAAATTTTTCTATATAATAATTTCATTTATTTTTTTGCATCATATACAATTTATTATTAGCATTAATGGAGACAATAAAAAAATATTATAAAAATTTCTGTTTATTCCGTAGTTCCACGAATCTTCAGTTGCTTGAAGGATTTCTCTACGTGCGTGTATCTCGATGATTTGAAATTGTTGGCGCGTTATGGCTTTGGAAGACCAAAAGTGTTTTTGCGGCATAGTTTTTATGCACAATGATCACACTTCATCTCTAAAAATAGCCATCGGAGTATCAACATAAAAAATACACCAAATTTATTTATCACTTCCTTACAACTAGAGCTATCGACTTGGCCCTTTCATGGACAGAATTTCACCCACAAAAAGACGAGGGAGACGGAGAAGCAAAATAAACAAGAAAAAAATTTTTATTATAAAAAGATATTCTTGGAACAAGGCGCAAAGAGTTATTAAGAACAAAGATCTCAGTAAAGTTTAATCAAATAAGCTAGGTTTGTATTGGGTGTGTGTGTGGGTGTCAATATCGGAAATATTTGTTTCAAATCGGGTAAGTTACTTTCCGGGTCCTGGAAGGCAGATACAGTCTGACGTCAGTTGAACAGGCTTAGGTTATGTCCTTTTTTTTTTTTTTTTTTCTTTTTCTTTTTTTTTTTTGTGATAACCGAATCATTTCTAGTGCAACGTTACTCTTATAGCACAATTTAGTTCTACGCGTTTTAATTTTGAGATGAGCTATTAATCAGGTTCATTGTAACTGAATACTACTCAGATCTGGAGATAACACCCACATCTACACTCATATCGAATACCCAAAAGAGTTAATAAAGTTAAGATTCTTTAGCTACCATATACAGAGCCACAGTTTTGTTATTAATTTAATTTTTGTACATGTTTGCACGACAGATTGCGATATTACGACGATAAACAATAAAAACTATATTATTGTTTAAATGACCTAGAAATTCTTTAGACATAAACAACAACTTCCTTTCTAAATATTCATGTCAACCAACGTCAATCCTTCACAGAATCTATCTTCATCGTATGGGTCAATCGAAGCTGAATTAGTGTCCCCCACAGCTCAGCGTCGGTCAAATACTAGATCCAGTAACCAACCAGCATACTTGAAATCCCCAACAAGAACAAAATCAGCCACTTCCTTAACTGACACAGCACCGAAATTTTCACGACCACTTCTCCGTACTGCCACAAATGAATCTGAAGAACAAAAACCAGATGAAATCAAAAATCAATACGATTTTTTGCAGTGTAAATCAATCACTTTAGAAAATAAAGGGTCAGTAGCTAGAGATCATATGGCTAATGAAAGAACATTTTTGGCATGGTTAAGAACTTCGTTGTCGTTTGTCACGTTGGGAATTGGGATTACACAGTTATTTAGATTAGAGAAACCTGATTCTAAAATTCATACTAATTCAGGTGTGTTTGCATTAGCTAATGGAGATTTCGAAATAATTAACAAGTTCGGGAAACCGTTGGGTTCTATTTTTATTATTTTAGGTATATTAACCTTGATTTTTGGGGTCAATCGATTTTTCCAAGTTCAGTACTATTTGACTAAGAATTTCTATCCAGCTACGAGATTAAGCATATTTTTATTGATTCTACTTGTGCTTTCTATAATTGTGGTTACTCTAGCTGTAGTATTAAAGGCAACTGTATAGATAATAGTTAGATCTAGTATATACTCATGCATGATAATGTAAAAAAGAAAATTGGCGGGGAGAAATATACCTTGATAAGAAATTATGAGCTTTAGGGCTATAGCCCTAATAAGTATTTATAATTATTAGTGCGGGTAAAAATCTTGACCAATGTGCACGTCCGTATTGTCCATCAATTTTTCTCAGTTGTTTCCAGAAAAAAAACTTTGCAATTTTTTGTATACTTACACCTAAACTACATTTAAATCACATCAAAATGGTATGTGAACATCACGAATCGAATGGAATAGGTTGACAAAATTGAAGAAGAAAAGGGGATACTATTGCCAAATATTGTTAAAAGGAGATAAAACAGGATTAGTAAAGAATATAATAAAAGGCATTTTGTATTTTTACTAATAGGGGAGAGCTTATTCATTCAATAGCAATATGAATGTAATTACTAACATCTTTTTAGGGTAAAGTTCACGGTTCCTTAGCACGTGCTGGTAAAGTTAAATCTCAAACTCCAAAAGTTGAAAAACAAGAAAAACCAAAGAAACCACAAGGTAGAGCTTACATGAGATTGTTATACACTAGAAGATTCGTCAACGTTACTTTGACTAACGGTAAAAGAAAGATGAACCCATCTCCAGCTTCTCAATAAATGCTTTAATACCTATTACATTTGTATTATATTTTTTAATGAATTTATTAAAGGGGGATTAAACAAAATAGAGAAGAAATAGTTTATATATATATAATCTTTGAACATGATGCTTACATCTTACAATGAATGATTATTTCACTTTGTTAATTGTCTATCATAATCTATTTCCATTCTGGTATTAAAAAGAATGAGTATACTCTAGCCCTAATATCCGCAGTAGCTTCATCTTCTTCAAACATTGGTTTCCAAGTAACCAAATCGATTTTCTCCGTCTTGAATTGGTATTCTGTCGCAGTCTCAAAGAATTGCAAGTCATTATCTAATAAATGTGCACGATGAGGACTAAATACAACCAAACATTTCCCATTTCTCTTTAAACTCTGGCGACACGTACTTAACAATTTATGATGTTCTGAATGGTTAAACACCAAATCGGACAATATAATCAAATCGAATTTTTCGTCTTCTTTCAAGATCCTTTCTGATTGATCAAAAACTAATTCTCCCAAATCGTTACCCCAAATATATCCCTTGACAATCCAAGGACTCACTTTGTTCTCTCTTTCCAATCCATTAAAACTGTATTCTATGTTGGATAAAAGTGCAGGTTCAGGATAATCAGTACAAACAACCTGTTTTGCATTGTTCACTGCACATACAAGTGAAGGTAATGCAGAAGCAGCACCTAATTCCAACACCCTCTTGTTTTCAACTAGTTCATCTGCATGTTTATCCAAGTAATCAGCAGTGTAAATTCCAGCATTCCACAAGAGATGACCCCACAATGGTGAATGTCCAACTAATTTCATAGTGATTTCTTGTGGTTTAACATTTGGCAATTTGCGCTTGTATGTAGTAAAATGTGAGGTTGGACTTTCTGGAAGAAATCCTTCTGGTTCTTCAAATAAATCACCTTCAATCGATATTTCGTCGTCAGACATTTTGGTGAAAAGAATGTTAAAATTTTTTTTTTCTCACTCGACTCTGTGGTGATATAAATGGTGGTGCTCTCAATAGGATTTACAGTTGTTAAGACAATTACGGATGAATTATGTAAGTGATATTGTAGGGCCACCAATTGATCCGGTTGCACTTGGAAAATGCATAATTTTTGTCAAAATTAAAAGAATTTTTGTTTTTCTTTTTATTCAAAGATCTGTACCAAATTTTAACTAGAAATCTTTCTCAAAAATTCTCTCAAAATTTTTACCGATGTTTTTACCGCACCTGTCTAATTGAAATAAAATACTGAGAATTCAGATGTGGAAAATATAATGACTGATGTGTTGGGGTCTGTAGTAAGAGAGAGCACAGACTTTTGTTGCTTATAGTTTTGTGTCACAATTTGAACATGAGCGAGCCAAAAGATCAAGGTTTACTGATTTTACAAATATTTAAATTATACTATAAAATGTTAAATAAGAGTTTAATAATAGTATTTTTGAGTTTTAGAAAAACTTTTGTTAGGTACTCCAAGTATAGTTGTTAACAAAGATTAGAGATTTACAGGTTGTCAGCCCGACCTCCCCCCCAGAGCGCGCTATTAACGGGATTTCTCGTTTTCCCACAAATGATTAACGCTAATCAAGCAATGCTCAAATATTCACTAAACAAGACCAACATCCAAAATATTCATAACATTTCAAAAAACTTTTATTAGTGGTATAAGGGATTGTTGTTTACGAGAAATAGCAAAAAATTGTGCTCCATAATAACCAGATTTTTTAGTGCGCATAAAAGTGATTATAATTTCTGAACACTACCATTACCCGTGTTGATACCCACACACCTAATTAATTACTTAGTATCATTTAAAGGCATATTTATTTTATATGTTCAAGTTATTTATTCTCAAACATTTCTTCAAAAAAACAAAATCGGAAGAACGACAAACTGATCCTAATTGCTACCTGTCGGCTAACGTAAAACCAAAACGTGAACACACCAATACAACAGAACCAACAACAGTTTTAAGTAATTGTAAGTAAAATTTTAAACAACATGTGTATCTTCTATTAGGTACATTTGTTGACAAATGAATTTTGTATTCAAGCTTTGAGTTGCAGTACAAGCGTAAGGTACAGTTCTTTTTAGCCGAGATTGTACTTTAAGCATGGGAGGTTGGAAGCCTGCCCCTTCTAATCTTTATTTAAACCAATACTTAAATCTAAAAGCAACAGAAAAAATGATTGTTTGTTTCTAAATAGAGAAGCTATTCTGGCCACCTTTGTTAGACACATCTACCAGTTTTGCTAACAAAATGTGCTTGCAGCCACTGCCCGGTCATGGGGTGCAAGACAAGTTCCGTCGCTGATAGAGTTTACATGGGTTGGCTATGATTATTATATAAAGGTCTAACAAGAAGGGGTTTGTTGGTATTAAAACAAAGGTTGGGAATATTTGGAGTAACTTTTGTTATTCGCATAGACATGTTTGTTCACAAAAAGAGGTAGATAACATCAAATACTTCAATCAGCAACATGTGAAGTTTTCACTAATGAAATAGAAAATAACGAATAGTAGAGCATCAAAAGACATGATAACCTGTATTCTGTTGCCAGTTTACATCATTTTTTTTTTATAACTGTATAAAGTGAAGTCCTTTGAAAAAAGAAAAAAAATCTTTCTCCCATCAATAACCATGTCAATAATCAACAAGCAATGGTCACTTTATTCTACTGAATTGATCCAGGATCCTACGAACATTCAACTTTGGGAGAAACTAATCGAATCAGCAGAGATAAACGAGAAGAAACGAATCAACAAGTCGTCCACTATCGAAGAATTAACTGTACTAAGAACGACTTACGACTCTTTCCTTGAAAAGTTTCCATTTTATTTTAAGTACTGGATAAAATACGCCGAATGGGAGTTTAAATTGGGTAACACTAGAATGGCCGAAGGAATATATATACGTGGATTAAACCAGTTGACACATTGTATTGAGCTATGGATTGCATTCTTGAAATTCAAAATCAACACAATTAGTGATAACGTGGATGGCGTTTTGGAACAGTTTGAAAAAGCGAGAGATTTAATTGGGTTTCATTTCTACAGTTTTGAATTTTATGAATTATACTGGACATTTTTGGATAGTTATAAGAATAATAATAATGAATTTGAAAAAAAGTACTATATTTTATTGAGAGTTATACTAGAGATACCAATTTATCATTACGGAGTTTTTTACAAAAAGTGGTTTAGTATTATAGAAAGAATGGGTGACGATGAAGCTTTAGCCAAACGGCTTCTTCCATATATCGTACCGGAAAACAATTCAGAATCTAAGAAAAAGATCTCAATATGCGCTGAATTAAAAAAGAGATTTACGGATGCATATATATCAACTCAATTTCATACATTTGAATTATACAATTATGAAAAGCAGCTTATTACAAATAGTGATCTAAAATCAAGACAAGTGTTGGATGCGTGGGTGAACTATATTGAATACCTTGAAGTAAAACAGTATCCAACAAAATTTATTGAATTAGTATATTACAGGTTCATTTACAGTGCAACAAAATATGCCGAAGCATGGAGTAAGTTTGCTGACTATTACATTTTTCATGGAAATTTTAACAAAGCTAGAAAAGTTTTGACTGATGGGTTCAAATTCGTCAATAATTACAAATTATTACTCAAATTGGTTGATTTGGAAATTTATTTGAAAAATTATCAAAGAGGCATAAACCTATTGGTAAACTACATTCAGTACAATTCAAATGTCCCTATTCCTATTATTGAAAAAGTTCATCAAGTAAAAAGCTTGATTCAATAGTCCATACAATAATTTTACAAGGTATATCGCACGACCATTTTCTCTACCTCTCTTTTTTTTTTTTTTTTTTTTTTTTTTTTTTTTTTTTTTCTGTTCTTTTTTGTAGTTGGATTTCCAACAATTCCGCATGAGATCTCTTTCTTGTCTTTCAATATATCAATGACTGTTCCTACAGAAACTTCGTATCCAATAGTACAGGAAGCAAGCATTATAGCAGGATTTGGAAGAGGTTCATCGGAACTAGGTATCCCGACTGCCAATATCCCAATAAATGAACAATTAAACAATTTAGATACAGGTATATATTATGGATGGTGTAAGTTAATTCCTTTAAAATCACAATGTGACAAAATAAAGAAAAGAATAGACGGTAAGGATGTTTTGTTTAATCACGGGAACGAATTAACAGAGGAAGAGATGAATATATTCCCAATGGTCATGTCGATAGGTTGGAATCCATATTACGAGAATAAGGATAAAGCAGCGGAAGTTCATATAATTCATAAATTTAAAAAAAACTTTTATGGTTCAAAAATTGAATATGCCGTGTTGGGGTACATTCGTCCAGAATTAAATTTTAGCAGTAAAGAAGAGTTAATTGATACTATTATGTCTGATATAGAATTTGCTAAACAGACTTTAAAAAAGGATGAGAAAGCTGGTAGGGACTACTTTTAATGTCTTTGTTAACGACTATACTTATAGAATATACATTTAATATACTGCGTTTCAAGTTTAGTTTTTGTAGATGTTTGCTGAATGGGTTGAGTGTGCAGGGTCCTTGTACCATATCAAGACGAAACAATTGTAAAACATTTACGTCGGGGCAAAGCAGTGTCATGCGATTTCCTTACGTTCCGCACCAAGTCGCAAGTGTAGCTAATACGATCATTCTTTTTTTATCTTTTTTTTTTTCCCTAGTGCAGTGGGCGATTTCCACAAGGATTTCTTTTTTGTTCTCTCACTCCTCCTCTTGATTGAGTCCCGATTGGAATTAAGGAATTTTTTTTTTTTTTTTTTTTTTAGCAATCATCGAGATATGAGGGAAATTTTAGAGGGTTAAAAACTTTAAAACAAACAATCCCCAACTATGTCATTTTATCTATTCCAAGAAAGTGCTACTCAATGTTCATTACCTTCACATGCCACAAGTATATGTTCATTTATACGGAAGAATTGTGATACAGATTATTTCAAAATATCAGAACTATATTATTGCAATGCCAACCCAACAGCACCCAACCTAGCATTTGTATCTTTATTGATACTATCATCATTAGTAATAATATTAGTATCACTAAGTATATTAGTGTCGAATTATCTATTCCCTAATCTACATATGCTAACAGAAGAACTAGGACTTAATAACCAGATTTTATCATTCATACTTATCCCCCTAAGTAATTCGCTACCGGATTTACTAAACTATTACATTGCATTAAAATCTGGGTCTACAGATTTAGTAATTGGACAGTTGATGGGATCGTTGATGATCATGTTTACAATTATCATTGGACTAATTAGTGTGTTAAATCGAGGGTACCAAATTGAGCACCCAAAGATATTAATGTTAGATTTGATAATTCTTTTCATTGTAATGACCATGTTTCTGGAAACTTTATCAGATGGCAGAATTACATACATGGAGTGTTGGATGATGATTAGCACCTATTTCATGTACATTTTATTTCTCATCCTATTTGACAAGGACAAGCTAAAGGAGTTTAGCGATGAAGAACAGGTTTTGATTGAATACCAGAATAACAGCCTGTTTGTACATCCTTATAATATTGAAGATGCAGTTAGTATCTTATCTTCCAATGAAAGTAGTTATGGATCAACCAATTCAAGATCACCATCGCCATTGCCAGAGAGTATGCCAACTGCAATCAAATCCCAAATAAGCGACGAGACATCATTCTTGGAAATTCCAGGTCATTTACAAACACCAACTACCGCATATTCGGAATCGGTGAATGACGTCCTTTTTGACGTCCCAGTTCGTTACAAATCTTTCATTCAATACATTTTCGATTTTATTGATTTAATATTTATGGCAGTTGTACCGTATTATAGACACGTAACACCCAAGCGAAGACAATTGACTATTATGTGGTATACCATGGAAACAATTACCGTGATCAATTATCAATTTTTTGAATTGCCACATATATATGTCGTACCGGTGTCATTTCTTGTTGCAGCAATGGCAATCCAACTCAAGTTACCTGAAACCATCCAAATTATGTCAATATCAATGGCTGGTATGTGTGTAAGCTTGATAATTGTTTCCAATTTTGCGGTCATAACATTACAACTTTTGAAGAACCTTGGCATAATTTGGAAAATATCTGACTATTTATTAGGGTTGATTGTATTTGCAATCAGTAATTCTTTAAACGATGGGATAACAAATCTCACCATATCAACCAAGATCAATCCTATTTTGGGTATTAATAGTTGTATTGGAACTCCTTTATTGATTGTTTTATTAGGGATTGGCGGAAATGGATTAATTGTCATTAGCAAAACAGGTGAAGATATTTTTTTTCATTTGACTAAAAATGTAATTATCAGTGCAACGGGATTACTTTTCAGTATTGTTTGTTTGATAATTTATTTACCTATAAACAATTATAAAATTGATGCCAAAGTAGGAAGTTTATTAATACTGCTTTATGTAGTTATGACAGTTGTAGAAGTGTATTTGGAATGAACATTTTTTTTTTTTTTTTTTTGGGAGGGGGAAGTGGGTCCGGAAGTTGGATTTTTGCAACCCAACTGAGATTTCCACGTGTCAACAAATCTAAACTATTTCAATGGAATGCAACCATCCGTAAAATTTTTTACACATCTGATTTACCAGAAAGATCGTTTATTAATTATGTAAAAGAAAGATACCCAAATACAACTTATTTAAATTTAGAATCTCTTTTCTAATTCAGTCAACAAAGTAACAGCATCTTTACCGAATTGTCTGATACCTTGAGATAATTTTTCAGTAGCCATAGGATCTTCATTCAAAGCAAATCTGAAAGCAGCTTCATCATCAACATAGGAGACTTTAGCAACATCACTAGCTTTAGCTTTAGCAGCATCCAAAAGTTTTGGAACTGGTTCAGTAGAGTTGTACAATTCTTCCAATAATTTTGGAGCAATAGTCAAGAAGTCACAACCAGCTAAAGCTTTGATTTCACCAGTGTTTCTGAATGAAGCACCCATAACAATTGTTTTGTAATCATATTTCTTGTAGTATTCAAAGATTTGTTTGACTGATTGGACACCTGGGTCAGTTTCAGCAGTGTATTCTTTACCAGTAGAAGCTTTGTACCAGTCCAAGATTCTACCAACGAATGGGGAGATCAAAGTAATGTTAGCTTCAGCACAGGCAACAGCTTGAGCAAAAGAGAACAACAAAGTCAAGTTACAGTGGATACCGTGTTTAGCTTCTAATTCTCTAGCAGCTTGAATACCTTCCCAAGTGGAAGCAATTTTAATCAAAATTCTGTCTTTGTCAATACCTTGTTGCTTGTACAAGTCAATTAAAGTCAAAGCCTTTTCAATAGTGGCTTTAGTATCAAAAGATAATCTAGCATCAACTTCAGTTGAAACTCTGCCTGGAACAATGTCCAAGATGTTTTTACCGAATTCAATCAATAATCTGTCAAGGGCAATGTTAGCCTTTTCTTGTGGAGTAGAACCTTTGTCTTTAGCGTATTCGATAGCAACATCAATGACACTAGCGTAATCTGGGTTTTTAGTGGCAGCCAAGATCAATGATGGGTTAGTTGTGGCATCTTGTGGTTTATATTTAGCAATTTGTTCGAATTCACCGGTATCAGTGACAATGGTAGTACCAGTAGCTTTTAATTGTTCTAAAGAAGTTGACATTTTGTATTGTTTAATCAATTGATAATGATATTAAGAAAAGGGGGAGAAAGAAAAAATCGTTGAACTAGGGAATTGGGTGGCTAATTTATAGTTCATTTTTTTTTCTTTTTCCCTTTTTGTTACGTTTCTTTTCGTTGAGCGATTTCCGGTTTGTATTACACAATTTTTCAGCATAACGTGGGGGGGCAAACAAAAAATTTCGGAGCACTAGGGATTGTTTCCTCTTATGAATATGCATTTAAAGAGATATCTACCTTGTCAAGAAAGACGGCTCTTTTTCATTATAGAAAGTTCAATTGAGTTCGGCAGTGCAATTGAACTCAATGGGTTCATTATACAAGGAATCAATTTCACTGATGTTGAACTTTGGATTTGGCAAGTCTCCTGATTGAATGCGCCTACCCTGTTATCGGTTCCAGTATACTTTATTTTCGACCATTACAAATCCGTAACTAATACTGTTCTACGACCAACTTTTATAATCCATTACTAAGAAATTACATTAATCCGCAGAATAAAAAAAAAAAAAATTGACAACACACGACCCAATCGAACTATTTCCGGACAAGAAATTCTATTTCCGGTGGTTCCATGAAAGTAAATTAATTCCGACTATTGCGAATTATCCGAAATATCGTAACCAGATTTTGCCCACACAGATTTCGAGATGTCGAACGGACCACTATCAATCAAAAGAATAAGATCCCGGCGGTGAAGATTGTTTAATACAGAAACCAATTAACTATAAATGATTTTTGTCTACAGATCCATATTAACTTTGTTTTTTCTATTGTTTTTTTTTTTTTTTTTGCTTTCTTATAAGCAACCGTGTCGGGTATAAAATATAAAACACTTGCTCTTTTCCCACATTTTTACTATCTTATCTACCTTTTTTTAAAAAAAGAACTTAGAGATGGCTATTATTAAAAGACTTCAAATTACAGCAAGTAATAACTACGAATCAGGTTTCCAAATTGTACCGGTAAATACCGAGCAACCGTTAGAAATCACATCTAAAATTGGCGTATTTAAGTTATATTTAAATATTAAAAATTTTGACGGTTCCAAACCTCATCTTTCCAATAGTTTATATAATTTAAAAGAAGATGTGTACTTGAACGGGGAGAAACTAGATATTAAAAGGCCTCCAAAAGAAGAAGTTGAACCTAATTTAAGAATAAACATTGAATTTACACCTTCTGAAGATATTAAAGGATCAGAATTGGTTTTTGGTAATGATTTCACTTATGCTATTAGAGATTATGTTCCAGTAAGATTATTAAACACTGGGTTAAAGTTATTTAATTGGTTTATCAATGATTCCGTTCATGGAAACGCAGAGCACGATAAGCCTTATCTTTACGGTCCAGGTCTCAATAGTTTTACATATGTTGCAATTAATGATTCTAATGATACAACAGTTGATCCCCATTCCAAAAATGGTAAAGAAAACTTGTTTAAACAACTCGATGGTGTTCCTAATGATCCAAATGGAAGAAAGAAGTTTTTTGGTAACTTCAAAAAATGCGACAAATTCACATTTCAAAAAGGAACCCCGTATATCTTGCAATTTGATACCAACTTCGTTAAATTAGCGGATTCTAAATATTCTATTGCAATCCCCAGATTTGATTTTGATGTGAGTAGATATGCTAATGATACGCTAAATAATGTCAACTGGGTAATAAAAGCTGGTGGATACGAAGGAGTAGATTATGGTAAATTAGGATTGATTATCAATTTCAAAGTCTTGCTGGAAGAATCTGAAGATAATAATGATTTATAGATTGTATACATTAGATTTAGAGCTTGTGTTTTATATACAAGAATAACACCAAAGTACACGACCTTTGTTTTTACATCGCACTACCTTCTAATCAAAACAAATGCAGCAGTAATTACACAGTATTAAAGGAATCTCTATCAGTACTTGAAAAGACAATAACAAACAATTACTTGGTTGTTATTATGAGTGAAGAAAACCGAAATTTACAAGACGATATTGATTTAGAGAATGCGATAGGAGATGTTTTTGGACAATTTGATTTTAGCACACTAGAGAAAGAAAAATTAGAGCAAAGAGAATACGAAAAAGAAGAGAAGCAAGATTCACCTGTACTATCGTCAGAGAAAACGGTAGATGAGGAATTAGATTTGAATGATGCGATAGGTGATGCATTTAATAGCATGTTTGGAGATAACAAAAATATCGACAACAAAAGTAACGATAATCTTGAAGATGTGATAGATGATGCCTTAGGTTCAGCCATGAAAACAAAAGGAGAACAAGAAAAAGATAGTCTACCCATGGAGGAAGAACAAGTTAATCTATCGAACGGTCAACTTAAAGAGCAACCAGTTCAAGTCAAAAATTCCGCAGATGACGATTTGAATGATCTAATAGGACAAGCTTTCCTGGATTTGAGTAAAAATGATAAAAGTGCTGATCAAATAAATGAAGTAGCATCAGATAGAGACACAGCCATAGAGAATCAACCTGACAATTCAAGCGGACCAAATGAAGACACCACTGAAGGGCTCAAAAGAGGTTCCAACACAGAAAAGGAGAACCATGGCGATTTAGATGAAGTAATTGGAAAGGCTTTCAGTGATGCCATTGCTCAAAATGATTTATTTGAAGTAACAAAAGAGCCGCCAGCTTCTGAAAATAACATAACACAGAAAGAAGAACCCAAACAGACAGATATTACTAAGTCAACCGATCTAGATCAAGCTATTGGCGACGCATTTGAAGACGTAATACTGAAAGAAAGTACTGAAAAACCATCAGAAAATGATGAGGATATGGATTTAGATACAGCTATTGGTGATGCATTTAAAAGTGTGCTTCCTGAACAACCGGTCTCTAAAGACAAATCACTACTGCTACCTCTAGATGAAGACGATAATGCTTTGGAAAGTGCTATTGGAGACGCATTCAAGTCTATTGCTAAACAACCAAAGAAAGAAGAAGTGAACGATGATGACCTTAATGCGGTTATCGCTCAATCATTTCAAAAAGTGTTAGGTGCCCCGGAGACAGATCCGCAAGTAGATAATGATGATATGGAAAATGCAATCACCCAAGCATTTAAGTCGGCAATGGCAGGTCCAAATTCTACAACCGAACTTTCAAGTAGGGAAGCAGCAATCAGAAGTTTAGCCATTGAAATATCACATCAAGTGCAGGATCATTTGAAAGATGATAAGTTCATGCCGAAATTGCCTTTTATACCCGGCTTACCACAATTGGATGACAATGTTTTGGCACATTTTCAAAAAGAAGCTTATAGTGTAAAGGATAGAGAAACAGATTCAAATATCTTAAAAGCAGCAATTTCAAATGCAATGCAGTCAACAAAGGATCAAGATAATGGCGTTGCTGATTTGGAACAATTACAAATGAATGATATTTTACAAAATGCTTTCCAGATGGCGATAGAACATCCACAAGAGTTGATTTCTGACTTTGAAATAGAAGATACTGATGTGCCTAAAACAACACTGAAAGGTAGAATTCCATCAATTACTGTGAAACCTCCGAAACTACAAACTTCGAAAAAACCAGAAGCGAAACCAGATGCGCAAAGGAAACTATCATTATTGTCAAACCCTGCTGTCACATCCCAATTAACAACTGTAATTAGTACCTTAACTTCAAGAATAAATAGCGGAGAGTTGTCAGATGCAAATATTTTACAAGTAATTAGACAAATTACCGAAGAATTGGCATCAGGGGGATCATTAACACCATTTTTGAAAACGTCAACAACAATTGAAGATGTGGTAGTTACATACAAGGATAGTACAAGACAAAAGATGTTGAAAAGTTTACAATTATCAAAATGTTTTCTTGAAGGAGTAGTGTTTCGAGATCAAACAGAAAAGACAAATAAAAGTATTGCATTGATTAAAAAAATTATAAATGCATTTGATCCAATTGGATTTACCCAATCAGTTATTGATGAAATTAAAGAAGTGGAAGCAGAAGAGATGTCTCTCATATTTAAAAAAGTGTTGAGTGATATTCTAGATAATGCACCAGTGACAAGATTTAGCCCAAATACCTTAAAATCTGCCGAGGAGATCAAATCTAAGTTGTCACTGAAAGAATTAATAATTGATGCTAATCACACTACTATAGTAAGAATATCAAAAGATGAAGAATTGGTTAAACCATTGACGGATTTATTCACTTTACTTGCTGGATCTTCATTGCTTGACAATTCATTGTCAATGTTAATCTCAACAACGGCTGCTTTATCTGCAACTGGGCATGTCTATAGAAGCAGTACTGGATCTGATATTGGAGCTGTATCTAATGCAGTCTCCTTAATACTTGACACTATTTTGAAATCTACGCCTGGAATGACTGCTAGAAAAATGACAGTACCTGGACGTCAAAGTGGACAATTTTCTGAATTGCTTTTGACCAGTGATTTAAGACGGGTGAAAATAGATCCTGAACAGATACGGATTGCAGTCAACGATGCTCAGAGAATAAATACACCACCGGCTTCATTGAAGATACCTCAATATAAAGGAACTACAACATCGAAACCAAACACTAGCCACAAACCGACTTTGAAATTACCTGGGAATTCACCATTCCTATCTAACAAGTTTGGACCCACAGCTACACAACCGTTACAAGTGTCTAGCCAAAATAACAAACTTAAACGACCAGGTAACTTCGAAAGACCAGGCAACAGTAAACAGAAGGCTAGAAGTTTGGGGTTTCCGAAACTTTATTCCACTTCATTTACGTAAAAAAAAAACAAAGCAAAACAAAACAAAAAAAAAAAAAAAGAAAAGAGCATTTATTATTCAATTCTACATATTTATATGGGTTGAGTTTCTTTAATTAACCAATTGTAGACTCTTTTTTCGTTTAATTCTAATAATTTTTCACCAAAATCATAACGAATACTCTTATGATATTCATTGATCCATTCAATTTCAACAGCTGATAGTTGGCTTGTATCAATCAATTTTCTACAAAATGGAACTTTAGTCAAATAGTTAAACCCAAGGAAATTCTCGCCTTTTCTAGTTTTTCCTAACAATTCGTCACATTCTACAACTTCCAATTCACTTTCAACTCTAAAACCCATTTCTCCATCAACATAATATCCAGGCTCATCAGATACTATAGCTCCAGGCTGGAACAACCCTGTAGAAGGTCCACCTGAAGTCGTCAGGATATTCAAAG
>JAKTXM010000121.1:0-30520 GCA_030582575.1 Candida buenavistaensis | reverse complement strand
ATTCCGGACTTGGTGCGTTCAATGGATTAATAACCTATGTGAATCCTAAAACAATTGCATTTGGTCAAATTTACCATGGTGTACATGGAATTGCAGATATATGGACACGTAATTTTGGATTAAAGCAAATTGGTATTGATGATGACTTTGAAAGTTTGAAAGATGGTGATTTGGTTCATTTGGAAACTCCTGTGAACCCGTATGGTACAAATTTGGATATTAAAAAATATGCCAATAAAGCTCATGCCAAAGGTGCATTATTATCTGTTGATGCAACTTTTGCACCACCACCGTTGATGGATCCATTTGCATTTGGTGCTGATATTGTAATGCATTCAGCAACAAAGTTTTTTGGTGGTCATAGTGATTTATTAGCTGGTATTTTGTTAGTTAAAACGCAAGATATTAAGAAAAAATTGTTAATTGATAGATTAGTTTTGGGTACAAATATTGGCAATTTGGAAAGTTCATTATTGGTTAGAAGTTTGAGAACTTTTGAATTGCGTGTTAAAAGACAATCCTCGAGTGCTGAATTTATTGTCAGGTATATTGCTAAACATAAAGAAAAGTTTCCAGATTTGGATGTAATTTATCATGGGTTATTACAGAATGATGAATACATTGCTAAGCAAATGCCAATTGGTCAATCACCAGTTTTTGCAATTGAAATGGTTTCGGAAGATAAAGCTAAACTGTTGCCTTCAAAATTAAAGCTTTTTCACCACGCAACAAGTTTAGGTGGTGCTGAAAGTTTAATTGAATGGAGAGCAATGAGCGATGATCATATTAGCAGAAAATTGTTACGTGTTTCCATCGGTTTAGAAGATCCAAGGGATTTACTAGCTGATTTGGTAGGTGGATTAGGTGGTGACGAAGATTTGGTAAAACTGATTGAAGACTTAACTATATAGACAATAGAAAAAAGTACGAATATTTTTTGATTTCGTAAATTGAGGAGTGTATCTAAATTACGTAATCAAGGGTGTAGCTATCACTAAAAATCGATGACTAGATCTCACTGTTGAAGTTATCTTGCATATACACCTGATGTCACAAAGAATATAAGGATGGGGGAAAGTATAAGGATTTGGGCTTTAATTTGGTCATGTAAAAATTAACCACACGGTACATTTTACGAAGATTAGCCTCTTCTTGTAACTATAAATACATCAGTTATTTCCTCAAGGTCTTAATTTATTTCATTATCTTTAACACACATAATGGAAGGACCTTCTAGTCAATCAATTGAATCATTTGATCCAGATACTTATAAAAAAACACTTACTTCTAACATCACAGATGAACCCCCTCCTAAACCTTTAATGATTATGCATAATTTTGCGAAAACATATGAGCAAGCACCAGCGGGAATGTATCAAAAAATGCTTTCTAATTTCGGTACCATGTTTGGTAATTGTGGGTTATTTTGTTTTCTTTGTGCAAATCCTTACCAGGAAGTTGAACAAGGTGAAGTAGGGCTCGTACAAACTTTTGGTGCTTTATCACGTACCGTAGAGCCTGGATTGTCTTATGTCAATACATGGTCTGAAAAATTAACTAGGGTATCTATAAAAGTTAATATTAGAGAAATTCCAGCTCAAAGTTGTTTTACAAAGGATAATGTTAGTGTCACTATAACTTCTGTTGTTTATTACAATATAATTGACCCCATGAAGGCAATTTTTGATATTTCGGATATTCATACTGCAATTGCTGAAAGAACACAAACCACTTTAAGAGATGTCATCGGAGGTCGAGTTCTTCAAGAAGTTATTGAGAAAAGAGAACAAGTTGCTGAATCGATTGAAGGTATCATTGCCAAGACAGCGGCTGCATGGGGTGTTCATGTGGAATCAATATTGATTAAAGATTTAACATTACCTCACCTGGTTATGGAATCATTGGCAAGGGTAATTGAAGCACGAAGAGCAGCAGAAAGTGCAGTTATAACAAGTCAGGGTAATCTCAAAGCATCGAAGATTATTAGGGAAGTTTCTGATATTTCAATGCAATTGCGTTATTTAGAAACATTACAAACAATGGCATCAACTCTGAATTCAAAAGTCATTTTTATGCCCTCGTCACATAATATTGAAGCTTTGAGTGGTCTTAAACCTGATAATAAATATGGAAAGGAAAAACTACCAAAGAATTATGACGATGACTGGACATCTAAATCAACTGGTATTAACAATTCCAAACAAATCATTGACACTGTTGCCTTACAAGAAGCTGTTTAATAGTCCCTTAATAAATTGAATGTCTCTGTAAGAAAAGTTAAACCTTAATCTCTCATTTGCCAACTCCACCTTTGTGCACTTCTACACAAAATCATCTGCTGGTATAAATTTTATGTGCAGAAAGCTGTTCCCAATATTGAACACTTATCTCAAGCTTTTTACGGGATTACTGGGTAAGCACGCTTCTAATCGGCGTAAACTATATAAATAACGCCACATAACTTTTAAGAAATCTTATGGTGAAAACCAAAAACTTGGAGTATAAATGATTCTGTAGATAATGTTATTAAACTGTGTTACAACATAATTACAAAGAGAGCAGTGTTAGGTGATAACCAGCGTTTGATTTCTTATTTATTTCGGGGCTAATTTCTAGGCAACGAAATCTTGCTGGAAGGGATTTTCGTGGCTGTACCGCCTAAACCTTGTTTTCCTTTTTCTCATAAAGACAACCTAGAAAGTAAATATTTTAGCAATCTGAATTACCACTACTTTATCTATACAAACACACTTAGCTGTATGTGTAGTATAGACATGGTGTTGATTATTTTTTATTATTATTATTATTATCTATTTTTCAACTATGGTGCACGTACTTTCGGAAATACTGAACATTTAGTTTTTTACGTTGGTAAGAAAAGAAAACAAAAAGAAAAAAAAAAAATAGTATGGATAAGAGTGAGAGACAGGTCAACAGTTTTTTTTTTTTTTTTTTTTTTTTTTTTTTTTTTTTTTATTTTTTTTTTTCCCTAAACTCAATAAGCCTTTATTTTCATTCTACTACCACCACAGTTAATATCTATCTATCATGAATGGTTATAGTTGGCAAAATGGGACTCAAAATAGTAATAGTAACTCGCCTACTCCATTAAATTTTCGTAATATTCAGCACCTTTATCCTGATCAATTCAAAAATAATTCAGCGGATCAATTAAATCCACGCAATCATATTCCCATGGCTGTACATAGTGATAACAATAGTTATGATAATGTTGCTTCATTAAATGATACCGATGAAGCAATTCCACTATCTTTAACAGCACAAGAATTGACTTTACAAGAATCAAAAACATACATGAGGTGGTATAGTGATATACTAGCAAGAACTAATAGCCGAACAATATCAATTAACGATGTTTACAATTTTTTAAATAATTTTAAAATTCCACAAGATGTTAAGGAAAAGATAAATAAAATATTTTTTAAAATATTGAGTTCGATTAATATTGGTGAATTTTTTGCATTATTGAGATTAATCAGTCATACATTACAAGGTCAAGTACCACTGAGAAATCTAATCAAATCAAAAGCCCCTGTTCCTACACCTCCATCTATTCTATCCAAGAAAAGGCAAAAGGAAGAAGAAGAGGAAGAAGAAACTGTCAATGAACAAGAGACTCAACAACCTTTAGATATTGATAGTTTTACTCAATTTTTATTAACAGGTGAAAGACCATCTAGTAATAGAAAGTCAAAGAAACTAAAATCAGTGAAATTTTCAGATCAAGTGGATGTACATGATCCATCGGGATTAAGTCCAGCTGAATCACCACTACCGATAGATCCGTTGCAGCAACAAGTGGACTATCTGTTACCAATGGATCAATTATTAGAAAGAATGAATAAACCAGACGAAGAAGAACAGGAAGTACTCAAAGATATGGAATCACAAATGAATCATTTCCAACATTTAAATACAGTGGATACAATGAGTGTTGGTGGGACTCCAAGTTTACAACCAAATATGACTGGACCTTCCCAAATGTCAAGAATGTTCAGTCCCTCTCCGGAACCGTTGAAGCCAAATAGAACAGGTCCAGCAGATATGGCCAGAATATTTTCACCATCATACCAAGAAAATGGAAATCAAAATTATTTCAATACCCACGACGGCGATACTCCGGCACCAAAGATTTCACTTTCAGCATTTACAAGTCAAATGACTGGTTCAACAATGGAAAATACTATTCAAAATAGTGGATATCCTCCGTCAGTACCAGCACCTCCACCATCAAGACTCAGATCCGCTTCAACACCGTTACCAAATAAACCTGCCCCTCCACCACCTCCTCCAAGACGAAGAGCAGTACCACCACCGCCACAACAACAACAACAACATATTCCATCATTCGAATCAATACCCTCTGGAGCTCCACCATTGCCACCTAAAATAACAGTGAATGATATGTATTCATCAAATAATGATTCGACTGCAAACATTTTGGATGATTTAAAAGCTTTACAGGAAGAAGTCGATAAAATAAGAGATCTAACGGGTGGATTTTAAATAGAAAATAGATATAATCAATAATAATAATAACTTTTACATTTCTGTACGTTCTCTTAAAAAATAGGTGCAAAAAATGCAAAAAAAAAAACAATTGCTTCGGGCGAGGGTCGAACTCGCGACCTTAAGATTATGAGACTTACGCTTTAACCAACTAAGCCACCGAAGCAATTACATGCCCTGATATTTTGTTATGTTAAACTCATAGTCTACTTTTCAACTTTTTCAGAATGGAGCACACTTGATGGATCATTTGCAACAACTTTTATGTTACTTGTTGAAATTTTTTTTATATATTTTATTACGATCTAAATCAATGAAACTCAAAAAGTAAGTTTGAGTTATCCGACAGAGAGAAGATCCGATTACCACCCTTAAGTATCCGATACTTGACCATAAATGATTTTAAGGACCCGGAGAGACAGGAGTACCATGTAGTCATTCACATAACTATTCTCAAACGCCAACTGTAAGCTCCAAGAACTTCTCCACATTCAACGCGGTAATTTCACAAAAAACAGAAAAGAGAAAAAATAAATAAATAAAATAAAAAAAAAAGGACCCCAACATTATCATGGACACTCAACAAGAAAGCGAACAAGAGCCACAAGATGCTTTACCTACATCAAAATCTCTTCAGACCCGGCTTGGTGTCCAAGCTGTGATTGGTGGATTTTTATGTAATTTTTTAGTTTTTGGAATAGGATTTTCTTATGGTGTTTTACAAGAATTTTATGGTTCATCAACGGGACCACTACGAAATACATCAGAGGCTAAGATTGCATTAATCGGTACTATAAGCAATGCACTAACTTATATATGTGCAATATTTAATAAGACCCTAATGTATTATATGTGTCCTAGAAACGTCATGCTAATAGGGTGTGTCGTTATGTCCTTGGGTTTAATTTTTACTGGATTTGCATCTTCATATTATCAATTTGTCTTGTGTTCCATATTACAAGGTGTAGGCGGTGGTATTTTGTACTTACCTCCTGTTATCTGTGCACCCGTATATTTCAATCGACATCGCAGCTTGGCCACTGGGATATTATTTTCCGGAACAGGTGTTGGTGCTTTTTCCATGGCTATTTTTACTCGTTTCTTAATAGAGTCAATTGGATGGAGATGGTGTTTGAGAACTATAGGTTTCATAAGTCTTGCAATTGGTGGAGTTGCAAGTTTTTTAGTGGTTGAACCTAAAATAGCTAATTTCAGAACAACAAGTACAATAATTAATTTTAGTCATTTCCGATCTTCAAAAATAATTTTTCAATTATTTGGTTCATTATTTCAATCTGCTGGGTACTTGATGCCGTTGATATTCATGTCCAAATATGCTGTATCGTTAGGGTTTTCCACTGGCAAAGGTGCACTCTTTATTGGAATTAACAACTTGATTAATGCTGGGTCTAAAGTATTTATTGGACTATTAGCAGACACTTTTGGGAGACTCAATACATTGATTGTGTGTAGTATCTTCAGCGCTGCTTTTATTTTCGGATTATGGCTACCTGGTTTACGAGAAACATTCATTGCTTTGGTTGTGCTATATGGAATATTTTCAGGTGCAATAATATCATTATTACCTGCTGTTTTAATTGAGTTATTTGGATTAAGTTTGTATTCTCAATTGAGTGGAATTATGATATTCGCTAGAGGAGTTGGTGTGATTCTTGGAAGTCCAATTGGAGCTACATTAATTCAGTCGAATGGGAGTTTGCCCAAAGATTATGTAAATGCAATTATTTACAATGGGTTCTTATTAACTGCTTCTGCTGCATGTTTGATAATACTTTGGGTAATGACTATCATAAGTACAAAATCATGGAAGATTTAATATAATTCACGTGACTATGTGATATTTTTGTTTTAGGCGCGTTTGCACATCCGCAGTGTTTTTTTTTTTTTTTTTTCTCTTTTTCTATTTGTAAACAAACCGGAAAAAAGCTGACTGTTATCCATCACAAGTGAAACCACCTCCCAAGTCTTAATATATTCAACACAACAACATCAAACTTTCAAGAATGCTGCATGATGTTATTTTAAATGGACTGTCAAGTTTTTCTCATCGTCGTTCATCACCAGCAAGCAGTACCAATTCTACAAAAAGACGATTACCTATTGAAGAAGATCCAACTGTTCTACCTCCAGCATTAAGTTCATACAGTATACAATGCTTAAATGAAAGAACCAAGACGTCGGGTTCCTCATCTCAAGTTACTGGAATATATGAGTTGGATTTCCCACAAAAAAGAGACAATACTTTACGAAATAAATTAGCTGCCCATTTCCCCAATGATTCATCACGCGAGATATCCAATTCATTCACAGACGATAGGTCAAGTATTAATACCGCTGCAACTACTACCCCTGGAAGTAAAACATTTGAGGACTTGCGTTACAAACGAAAGAGACGATTTGGAAAACATTTAGGACCACCAAAAAGAGGAAGTGATGTAGACGAAATAAAAGTTGACGAACCTGATGAAATGAAACCCTATACACCTAAATTGGAAAGATTTTCACCTAAATCAAATAACCCACTAATACGACCAGACAATGAAGATACAATTTTGCAAAAAATACAAGCTAGAAGGAAAGAGGAACATGAACGTGAACTATTAAAACAAGAAAAAGTTGAACGAGAACGAGAACGAATAAAACAAAAAGAAGAGGACGACGAAGAAAGGGCCAAACGACGTCTTGAATCATGCCAAGAATCTCTTGCATTACAATCTCCATTTGAAGAAACCAAGCCAAGTCGTCAACCACTTCGTGAAATTCCCGTCAATAGCATTGGCGTATTCCGAAAACCAAAAGCACCAAAACTTTTTATTTCTCCACATAGACGAACTCCGCCTGCAAGACCTAAACCAGAATCAATAGAACAATCTCATAGAGCCACGCCACCAACACCACCTCCTCCTCCTCCCCCTTCCCGTTTGGCACAAGAGCCGGTTAAGCGACAAGTAGAAGCATATCCACTTAACGACAACAAGAGAGCTCTAGTAATTAACGGTAAACTGTATGAAAAATTAGAACTTATAGGAAAAGGTGGCTCTTCAAAAGTGTATCGAGTTCGAGCCTTAAGCAATAATTGTGTTTATGCACTCAAGAAAGTGGAATTGGACGATGTAAGTGGATTTAAAGGAGAGATTGATTTGCTCAATAAATTGAAAAAACGTGAAAGAGTAGTGACATTGGTGGATTATGCTATCACAGAAACTTCATTATACCTCATTATGGAGAAAGGTGACCTTGATTTAGCAGAAGTTTTACAATACCGATTGAAATTTGATGCTCCATTGGATTTAAATTTTGTCAAGTACCACACAATTGAGATGTTCAAATGTATCAAAGATGTTCACGATGCTGGCATTGTACATAGTGATTTGAAGCCTGCAAATTTTCTTTTTGTTAGAGGAATGTTGAAACTTATAGATTTTGGAATTGCAAATGCGGTTCCTGATCATACCATCAATGTGTATAGAGAAAACCAAATCGGAACTCCTAATTATATGGCACCAGAAACAATATGCGAAACAAATTATACATCATCAAGAGTTTGGAAAGTAGGTAAACCTTCTGATATATGGTCCATTGGATGTATAATGTATCAATTTATATACGGTAAAGCTCCATTTGCTGGATATTCTGGGAATCAAAGGTTCATGGCAATCATTAACCCACATATAAAAATTCAGTACCCAACTTCAGGAATAGGTGGTACCCCTGTACCAATCAGTGCTATTGAACTAATGAAGGGTTGTTTACATCGTGATCCAAATGATAGATGGGATGTTTCTCAATGCCTTAGTAGTGATTTTTTGCTGCCTATGATTGTTAGTGAAAATTTTATTAGAGAAATTGTTCATCAAACTATAAATTACGGATACAATAGCAGAGTCTCTGGTGATGGTATGACCAGTGATGCATACGATTCCTTGGTAGACAATGTGATGAAACAGATACAAAATTTAAATTACAGCTAGTGTGTATATACGTATAAAAACCTATCTAGGTCCTAACTTTTCCAATACTCGTGGTCCTTGCTCTTCCCATTCTTGTCTTGAAATCCACATATGCTCTTTGTCAGCCATAATATTGGCCAACACAGCACCTCCAATAAACACCATATGCTTTCTTCTTGGTGGATCTTCAATTCTTACTTTAAATTTATCTAATCTAGATGCATCTCCATGCAATACTTTAGTCAACCATAATTGTTTTAATTCCTTTTCTAATCTTGATGGTAATCCAGGGTACATTGACGAACCACCAGATAAAACAATAGCCTTATATAAAGATGACCTAACATCTACGTCTGCAGCTTGTATAGTATTGAAAAGTGTTTCACCCACACCTGGTTGTTCAACATCAACCAAATGTGGTTGGAACAAACATTCAGGAGCTTCGAATCTTTCGGATCCTACTTTTATAACTCTTCCATCTGGTAACTCATAACTTTCCACAAGAGTTGTTGTTTCTTGAGCCAATTTGGCATCAAATCCTAAATCATACGACACATAACATAACTTCTCTTTTATTTGACGAACTGTTTCAAAATCAGCAGTTCTATTAAAGGCGTAACCACGACGGAATAGTAAATTGATCAAATGTCTAGTGACATCTCTACCGGCAACATCTAATCTTCTGGTCAAATGATTCAATACAACAGATTCATAAACTGGAACAATATGTGTGACACCGTCTCCAGAGTCAACAACAACTCCGGAACTCAAACCTTGGGCGTATAGTGCCAAAACTGCTTGAATGGCTACATATACACCATCAAATCCGTATTTTTCAAACATAACTTGACACATCATTTCTCTATTTTTTAATGGATTCATTGGTGGTTCCGTCAATAATATTTTTTGACCATGAGGATTCAATTTCATTCTATCGTAAAATGCATAATCCCACAAATGTTCCATATCTTCCCAGTTCTTAATTATACCATTTTCCATAGGATAGTTTATTTGTAATAACGATCTAACTTGACTGGCTTCAGATCCACACATAATATCTTTAATTTCTACATCCAGGGGTACCAACAAGTTACGCTCTTCGGCTCTCAATATTGGTCGTCCAACCATTGAAGGGAATGTATGATCGGGGAAATTTGTTCCTGCCCTACCGATCTTCACAAAACCGGTACCTTGATCGAGAACTATAACATGTTAGTATTAATTGACTATGTAATAGAATAATAATAACATACCAATTGGTGTAGACATTGTATGGTTTAATTGAATAGTTTTGGTGATGACAACAGGATTAGTCCAACTAGTTTTTTCCTTGGTGGCAGCAAAGATCGAGAGTGAATGAGTGAGAGAGAATGAGAAACAAAAATAAAAAAAAAGGAGTAAATATTTGGTTACTACACTACTATCTAACTGGCGCAGCTTTTTATTTTATTATTTTTTTTTAAACCTCTTTCCTAGGCACTCTATATGCAAATGTCAAATATGATGTATGACTTTTAATCTCTTGTTCTGATTTGGTTGCATTTAACCATTGGTAGTTTTCATCTCCTTCTTTTACCTTGACACTTTTCTTTGGAGGTTTATATCCTTTATCTGTTTTTTGTAATTTTTCAGGTGGTTCTTCGGAAGTGCCTTTCTTCATTGTCTCTATCCCTGTCTTTCTTGCGCCTTGAATATCCTTAATTCTCAGTACTGCATCTGCTACGGTTCTAACCATTTCCTTTCTAGTGTGCCAACGTCTTGCTGAAACTTCAACCATTTCAATTTCAGTCCAATCGTGCTCTTCTAATGCTTTTACTGTTCTATCAACTTGTTCTATACATGGAGAGAAACAGCAAATACCAACTCTTTTGGTATTAGATATAACTGAATCGAGGTGCGGTATGGCATCCCATGGAGATGGCAAATCCAAAAATACCACATCACCAACTATAGTTGTATCTTCAATATTAAATCCATTGTTGCAAACATCACGATGTGTGATTGTTGTATTACTCAAATCATGCTCTTCTAATTCCTTCTTGGCTTCCAAGTATCTAGGCTCGTGAAACTCGTAAGTAAAAACTTTTCCTATTGGGGTAACTGTTCTCGCAAATGAATGAGTAAAAGATGCTGATCCTGTGCCTGCTTCAATCACTCGTGAACCAGGAGTAACATTCAAACGCTGAATAATGTATGATGAGTCTGGTGTGTACACAATCTGCGTTCTATGGGGTAAAGATAAAGTCCACAATTCGGGAGTCGGGTAAAGTAAATGAATAAATCCATACCCCTTTGCTCCTGGCATTTGTTCACCATACTTCATGCCAATCATTTTACTATGTTCAAAATGTCCATATCTAGTATTAAAAATTTCTCCCTGTTTAACATGTATTGGTTTTATTGCTGCTCTACTAACGTAGGCAAGTACTAAGTCGCCTTCTTCGATATAGTCTTTGTATTCAAAAAATGACATTGGTTGGTAAGTGAAGACCTCATCTTATTATTTTTTTTTTCACTCATTTTTCTTTTTTTTTTTCACCAGACGACTATGACTGCAATTTTCTTTTTAAAAAAAAAAAATTGGTATCAATTGTGATTGATATTTCATCTTGTTGGGGGGATTGATATTATTGATGAAGGAGTATTTTTCAGCTTTTTGTTTCGGTTTTCTATTTTTGGTTATAGGATAATGAGCCCCAACAACAGTACTCTTTTCGCTGATATTACATTCCCGTTATAAGTTCTTTTTGGTTAGTGGTCTAGAATCCATTCTTGTCTTTGTCAACTGGCAGCTGTCAACTAGAAGCAGTCAACATCTGTTTGGTTTCATTACTTGTTGGTCGTGTAAACTTGCTCAATTTCACCATATAACTGACAAAAATTTTCCATTAAAAAAATTACACTATTCAAACAAATGTCAAGTGCATCGCCCCAACCCCAACAAGCTCAACCCGCTGATCCGTTGGCGCCAAATGTGGAAGATTTATATTTAGAAAGCTATGCATTTACTACAGCAGCAGCAATAGTTGGTTCAGTAGATAGGAAAATATTTGTCTTGTTGAGAGATGGAAGGAATCTATTCGGTATATTAAGAACATTTGATCAATTTGCAAATCTAGTTTTACAAGATACCTTTGAAAGGATATATTTGGGCGAACAAGAAGAATCTCCTAAAACTTTTGGTGAAATATACAGAGGTGTGTTTATGGTAAGAGGAGAAAATGTTGTCATGATGGGAGAGTTGGACATTGACAGAGAAGATGAACATTTGGAGAAATTAGAACAAATTCCATTTGAGCAAGCTGAACAAGAATTGAAGGTACAACACCAAAACAGGATTAAAAATGAGAAAGCCAAATCAAAGAAATTGATTCAAAAGGGTTTTATTAATGATTTTCATGTAACAGATTTGTATTAATATATATCACCATCTGCATCTACAAAAAAAAAAATAAAAAAAAAAATAAAGGGGGGAAACTACAATTTACTACGTTTCTCTTCAATTGAGGCAAAAAATTTATCAACTTCTGGAAATTTTTTAGCTTCATTTCTTGCCAATTGAGCTAAGTGAGCTTCATCTGGACCATCGGCAATTCTCAAGGTTCTGTTGTGAGCATACATTCTAGCTAATTCTGTATCTTGAGACATACCTTCGGCTCCGAATACTTGGATACCCCAGTCAAGAATATCAGATATGGTTCTAGGAGTTTCAATTTTTGCCATTGCAATTTCCTTTTGTGCAGCTTTAGCATTTGTGATATCAATCTTATGAGCAGCATTCAAAACCAATAATAAACATCTTTCTATATCAATTCTACTTTGACCATATCTTGACAAGAAGCCTTCTCTTTGATTCATCAATTTTCCAAAAATCATTCTATGATTAGCTCTGTGGGCAATTCTTAATAAAGCAAATTCACCCACACCAATAGCTCTCATACAATGATGTATTCTACCAGGGCCCAATCTTGATTGAATCAATTCAAAACCTCTACCAACACCCGCCATAACAACGTTTGGCATTTCATCAGAAGAAACTTCATAGTTGTTGAACTCAATTTCACAATGGCCATGAGGAGCATCATCAAAACCAATAACATGTAAAGGTCTAATCAATCTTGCTTTTCCTGTAGCCAACGCTTTTTTAGCATCAAGAATTAAAACCGTATGATTTCTGTATTGACTATTCTTATTGTCGTCGGTCTTACACATCACCAACCACACAGTACATCTTGGATCGCCTGCACCTGAAGCAAACCATTTGACACCATTGATAACATAATTGCCATTGGAGTTTTTAGTAGCACTTGTACAAATGTTTAATGCATTTGAAGAGGAAGTACCCTTTTCGGTCATTAGAAATGCAGATCTGATATCACCGTTTAGCAAAGGATTCAAGTACTTTTCCTTTTGGAAAGAAGTACCATATTTGGCAAATAACTCCATATTACCAGTATCTGGAGCGGCAGTGTTTGTAGCTTCTGGTGCAGTAAATGAACGACCTAAATATCTTGCCATCAAACCATATTCCAAATTAGTATATTGGGGACCTTCTTTATAATGTTTGGATAAAAACATATTCCATAAACCACGTTTTTTAGCTTCAGCTTTTAAATCTTCGATTATTGGGGGAACTGAAGCCCATCTCTTTGCAGGATCATCGGAAAGTTGTTCGGAGTATATCTTATCAGCGGGGATACAGACCTCGTCTACAAAATCTTTGGTCTTTTGGATAGCTTCAAGTCCACGAGGAGAGACTTTATCAAGGAAAATTGCAGGAATATCGTCTTTAACTGACATTTTTGTATAGTAGTTCAATGGTAAGTTAAAAAAAAAAAAAAAAAAAAAAAAAAACTCGATGAATTCAAGGAGTTATATAAATGCAAAGTTGGAAATTTTGTACCCCACAATATAATATCCCGCCCGGAAAATACCAACTTTTCCGTTGAAGATAGATGATTCGAAGTGAAAAAAAAAAAAAGTCAACGACATTTCTTACTAACTCCGATAAAAGAACACAATATATGATAATGAAGACTGGTCCACTATATACGGCGGCTCCTGGTTTTATAAATGCTCTCTAGTATACTATATCCTGACTTGTAAAATTAATGTCTCCGCTTATTTGTTGAAGGAAAGTCTTTGATGTGCCCCGCGATTGAGATACATGAGCCCGAGGAATATTGATAAAGTCGGCTGATTTCTTAACCCGCAGATTAGCACATTGCGGATATATCTTGTAGCATTCTCTATTATTACTCGAAAGATAGTTCTAGAATTAGTTCTAACGCTCGTTGATTAAACTTTTCTTATTGTACATGTTGATAATTGGGTTATTTTATAGAAGCTTCAGTCACTTCAATAAATTTTGCACGCCTTGCCAAAATGGAATATTCCAACTTAATAAGTTATTGTTGAAATTAAAGCTCTCAGTAATCAAACCACAGTTTTCATATTCAGAAACCACATTATTCTTGTTACGCATAGTTTAGCACTTGATTCATTTGTAACAAAGTTCGGCAGAATTAAACTTATGTAGCCACAATTGTAGATAAGACTCGTGAAAAAAAAAAAATAAAATACACAAGCCAATGGTTTCTTTAGGAGTCAGAATTAAAATTGAATGCAAATTACAAGCTTACGGTGGATATCTTTACAAGAGTAAAGAAGACTTTAAAACTGAAACTCCGTATGTCGATATGTACAGGCGGCTAAAATTAAAGTTGACATCAAATATCGCCTGCGAAACTAGGTGCTTAAATTATGGCATTAATTAAACTTTGATTAATCTGATGTTCTTCAACCTAATTTTTTGCCGAAATGGAATAGTATATATTGTATGTAATTTCAGTTCAATTCCTCTGCTTGCCACGATATCTTCTAAAAGTAAATGGAACCAACATTATCTCAAGGTGCCGGTTATGGTTTGATCATCGGTGGGGGTGTATTTTTTGCGGTCATTTTAAATTTAGTTACCTATTTACAAAATAAATTTAGTAGATTCAATTCTAACAAAGTGGATGAGTTTGTATCTGGTAGCAGAAGTGTGAATTTCGGACTCATGGTAGCTGGTATCGTCCTGTCATGGACATGGAGTACTACATTGCTTGAACCGGCTGTTAAAGCTACCTTTTTTGGGATCTCCGCGGGATATTTCTTGGGAATGGGTGGTATAATTCAAATTTCGGTATTCACCATAATTTCAAGTAAAGTCAAAAAGAATGCAAACTTAGTGACAACTTTCCCGGAAATGGGATATTTTAGATTTGGTACAGCCGGACACCTTGCTTTCTTATGGTGCGCTCTTGTTTGTAATGCCATTGTCAGTTCTTGTATTTTGCTTGGTGGCTCGGCCGTCATCCAAGCAATCACTGGTGTCAGTCAATATGCCTCATTGTTTTTGATTCCTTTCGGTGTTGCGGTTTATGTTTCATTTGGTGGGTTGAGAGCTACCTTCATTTCTGATGCTTCACATACTTGTATCATCTTAATTTTTCTTATTGTTTTCATGTTGGAAGTATATACAGGTAATGAGAAAATCGGCTCCCCCCATAAAATGTGGGAATTGCTTCAATCCTTACCACCGGTTGAAGACAATTACCATGGATCGTACCTCACCTTCCGATCAGAACAAGGTGTGCTTTTTTTAGTCATTGCTACAATATCAGGAGTTGGGCTGGTTGTTGCTGATCAGGCTTATATTCAACGTGCTGTTGCTTCTGATTATAGAGTAACTTCCAAAGCTTATTTCTTTGCTGGACTCTGTTGGTTCGTGATACCTACTGCTATGGGTACCTCTTTGGGACTTGCTTCAAGAGCACTTTCAGTTTATCCGGATTATCCAGAAATGACTTTTCTTGAGGTTAACGAAGGGTTACCTGCAGCTGCTGCATTGGCCTACTTGATGGGTAAATCTGGGCTGGCTATGATGATTGTTTTAATTTTCTTTTCTGTCACATCTTCATTTGCTGGTGAATTAATTGCAACTTCCACTTTACTTTCCTATGACATTTTTAAAAGATATATCAAACCGGATGCGACTCCAAAAGAAGTGGTTATTGCTGCCAAATACAGTGTTTTTGCTTGGGCAATTTTTTCTGCAGCCCTTTCCTCTATTTTCTATGGTCCAGCTAAAATTTCCATGGGTTGGTTATTCAATTTTTTTGGATGTGCCACAGGTTCAGTTGTTGTTCCAATTGCATTGTCATTTACCTGGAAGGATCTAAATAGAGCTGGTGCTGTTGGTGGATCAATTGGAGGCATGATTATTGCAATTATTGTATGGTTGGTGACTTGCAAATGCTTGAAAGGTACAATCACTGTTGACTATTTATCAGATCAATGGGTTTCATTTGCTGGCAATGTCACTGCATTGGGGCTGGGTGGAGTGATCTCAGTGATCTTATCTCTTATCTGGCCAGCCAATTTTGATTTTAATAAAACTAGAAACAGGACAAGTTTGGTAGATGCTGTTCAAGAAACCAAGTTGAATGATTCTTCAGATTTAGATGAAAATAAGAATCCGGATTTAAATGTTGAAATTGATAATTCCAACTCGGAATTAGATATGGACTTGACTGCCGAAATTGACCACAAGTATTTGGATCGTCAATTTAGGAAATACGTTACCTTGGTTGCTCTTTTAATATTCATAGGTGCTATTGTTATTCCTGTTGGGTTAGGTGCTGCTCCGTATGTTTTCTCACCAGGCTTTTTGTTAGGTTATGTTATCATTATCATCATTTGGTTATTTGGCTCCTTGTTTTTTGTAGTTATTTGGCCAATTTTTGAAGCAAGGAAAACTATTTGGAGAGTTACCAAGGAAGTATTTACAAAAAAAGTAGAAGAATGAATGTAGATTGTGTGATTGTATTTCTTATGTAAGACTGAAAACTTCGGTTGCGCACACCAAACTGTAAGTGATTTTTTTGTTGATTTTTTTTTTTTTTTTTCTTTTTTGCCTTCAAGAATAATACCACCAACCATGGAAATTGAATCAGATATCCCAAAAATTCCCGATTTCAAATTATCAGAGCAACAATTCTTGTTGCAACATACTAACTTGGATCAGAATGAACGGGCAAAGATTGTAAATGATATGCTTGAAATTATCAAGAAGGATAACCTTGCACCATATTATAGCTACTTACATTCTGAAATCAAAGACTTCCCGTTTGATGAAAAAGTGTACAGTGAATTGGTATCCAAGAATGAAGAGAACATTGAAGAGTTGAAGCAAAAAATCAAAGAAGCAGAAGGTGAAGAAGAGACAGAATTAGATGTTGTGTCAACCACAACAAAGTTGGCTGAATACTACACTCAAATCATTGACAGAAAGAATGCCACTGAAACATTTAAGAAAGTTTTGGAATTGAGTGCAAGTACAGGTAGCAAAATTGACCACTTATTAACATTGGCAAGAATTGATTTCTTTTTTAATGACTACCCTCAGGTACAAAAACATTTGGAGCAAATAGCACAACTCAGTGAAAAGGGGGGAGACTGGGAACGTCGTAATCGTTTTAAAGCTTACAATGGTATTTATTTGTTGGCAACCAGAAATTTTGCCGATGCTGCAAAGTTATTAATTGATTCGTTGGCAACATTTACATCAACAGAACTTTGCTCCTACGAACAAATAGCTCATTACGCTATTGTAGCTGGTGTTTTGTCGTTAGAAAGAGTGGATTTGAAAGATAAGATAATTGATTCACCAGAAATTTTGTCCATTTCATCATCAGCACCGGAATTGGAACCATTATTAAATTTGACCAATTCATTGTACACGTGTCAATACAACTGTTTCTTCCAGTACCTATTGGAATCATATGACAAATTATTATTGCCAAACAAATATTTGCACGAACATGCAAACTACTTTCTCAGAGAAATGAGATGCAAAGCCTACGGTCAATTGTTAGAAAGTTACAAGTCTTTATCTTTGAAATCAATGGCAAACAACTTTAACATAAGCGAGGAGTTCTTGGACCAAGATTTATGCAAATTTATTCCAAATAAGAAATTGAATTGTACAATTGATAAGGTGAACGGTATAATTGAGACAAACAGACCTGATAATAAAAATAATCAATACCACTTGTTGATCAAACAAGGTGATAATTTGTTGACTAAATTACAAAAATATGGTGCTGCAGTCAAATTAAGTGGTGCAGAAAGAGTTGCATAGATAGTTACATAGATTTTTTAATGCAAACGACTTGTATTCCTGGTAGTTGTTGGTTAGATACAATTTTTGATCATGTAGACACGACAGTTCGTTGTTTTTTCTTTTTTTTTTTTTTTTTTTTTTTTTTTTTTTTTTTTTTTTTTTTTTTTTTTTTTTTTTTTTTTTTTTTTTTTTTTTTTTTTAAAGTTTTTTTTTTCCTTCTCCAAAAGAAATCTCAAATTATCTATAATTCTGTGTGCCACCATTCAAACATGCCGCCTCCTGTTAACTCTAATATCCTCTACGTTGGAAGCGTTCCTTTTGACTGGGACGAGGGTATTGTCGAGTCTGTGGTTGCTGGCTCAGGCAACATTGTAGACATTAGACTAGGCTTTGACCATGTTGGAAAAAATAAAGGATTCTGTTTTGTTGAATACAAGACACCACAGGATGCACAACGAGCTATCCCGTTATTGCAGCAAATAGTGATATTTCAGAATGGGCGTACCAAGAGACTCAGAGTGGAGTCATCGAAAGAAGGATACAAATCGCAGAGTATACGACCAGAATCTAGACCAATCAAACAATTAAATCGTACGAAATTGCCTGCAAATGTGAAATTGCCTAATGAAATGATGTCCGCTACTCCTATTGTAACCAACTCGTCTATACCATCAAACACCGGAGTAAGAAGTGGGAGTATGCCACCACGTACCCAACAACTACCACCACTACCAAAACCATCCCCAGTAGTAAGTGGCATCAATCAACAAGTGCCAGCAAAATTTCTTCTGGCGTCTAAAACTTTACCATCTATCCCAAACTTTAGATTGGATACCCCTGACAAGATCAATGTATCATTGAGCAAGATTGCACCTCCTCGATTAATTGAACTAATTGCCCAAATGAAAACTTTGCTGCAAACCGATCCAAATAGAGTTCGAGACTTTTTTCAAAGTCAACCAGAAGCAGCTTTGTGTGCTGCTCAGGCATTGTTATTAATGGGATTTATAGATAACGAAGTTATTCAAGAGGCACTGAAATCCGCATCCTCGACTCCACAACCGAACTTCACGCAACCTACATATCAGAACTCAAGTTATCAAGGTGGTCAACCAACATACGATAATAGAAATAATGGTCAGCAGTATCAGCAATCTCAAGCAATACCAGGTTCTAAATGGCCACATTTACCACCTCAAGTTCAACAAAAACTTTTAAATATGCCGCCAGATCAAGCACATTTGGCAGCTCAAGTATTATCGTTACCACCAGAAAGTATTCAAAGCTTATCACCTAATGAAAGACAAGCTGTAAACGAATTGAGAGCAAAATATATGCTATAATGATACTTCTGTAGAGAAATGTTATTTATGTACTTTTAATATAGGTCATCTTTATTATAGTTGACGCAATATTCTTTAAATCTGTTCGCCATAGTTGCTCTGGGAACAAAAAAAAAAAAAAAAAAAAAAAAAAGGTTCTTAGAAAAAAAAGCTGTAAGGACATAATTTCTGAGACACATGGCAAATGGATTTTAGCAAGTATAAAAAGGAGTAGCAATCGTTCAAAATATGATGTTAATTTTTCGATATTTTTTTACCACCTTCGACAATGTTACGTCAAGCTTTTCTCCTTAAATCTAGACAATGTGTGGCCGCTAGAGCATTTACCACAACAAGATACAACAATGGTATAATAAAAAATACCGCAAAGGTTCTATTTGGAAATAAGGGGGAAGAACAGGTTGAAGATAAAGGAGAGAAATTGAAACAAGCTGCAGAAGATATCAATTTGAAAACAGGGAAAGTTTTAGCTGATGGAATTCAAGGTGCTCAAGATGTGGTTGAGGATGCTGGACTCGGGGCCAAAGATATCAAGAAAGGGGCAGATAAGTTGAATATAAAAGTGGGTGAAGTATTGGCAGATGGTATTGAAGGGGCAGAAGATATTGCTGGTGGTACTATAAATGGTGTTAGAGGCGTTAAGAGAGGTGCTGAAGACGTAAACTTAGCAGCAGGAAGAACATTTGCAGATGGTATTGAAGATGCGGAAGATATTGCCAAAAATGCCAAAGATGGAGTAGAAGATGTGAAAAAAGGTGCGCAGGACGCTAATTTGAAAGTTGGAAGAACATTAGCTGATGGAATTGAGGATGGGGAGAATCTTGCTAAAAACACTAAAGATGGGATCAAAGATATCAAAAGAGATGCAGAAGATGCCAACTTGGGTGCTGGAAAAGTGTTGGCCGATGGCATTCAAGGGGCACAAGATGTTGCCGATGGTGTAAAGGATACAGTAAAGAACGTTGACAGAGGTGCTGAAGATGCTAATTTAGCTTCTGGGAAAACATTGGCTGATGGAATTCAAGGTGCACAAGACCTTGTGGGTGGTGTAAAAGATGGAATCAAAGATGTTAAAGAAGGTGTCTGGGACGCAAATTTGAAAGTTGGTCAAAAATTAGCTGATGGGATTCAAGGTGCACAAGATGTTGCCAATGATGCCAAAGATGGAGTTTTCAAAAAGGATGCAGAAGATGTCAATTTGGCTGCTGGAAGAGCAGTTGCAAACGGTATCAATGATACTCAAGATGTTGCTGATGATGTGGGTAGAACGGTAAAGAGAACGAAGGACGATATTGAATCTGCTGCTGGAAAAGCCAATCTCGATGCTGGAAAAGCTTTAGCTGATGACATTCAAGATGCCCAAGACTTTGCACATAATGTTAAAGAGAACCATAAACGTAAGTAGATTTAGTAGAAATTAATGCATATAAAGCTTTATTTTAAACTTTTGTGTATGCAGCAACCAATTTTCTTTTTTTTTTTCCAAACCCCGCCAATATGAAGGGATCATACTTTGTGTAAAGCAATGCAATATAGCAATTCTATTATAATATCCCTTTTTTAAATGGTGTAATCATGCATGACTACAACATTTAGGGAGAGGGCGTCATAGAGTATGTTTTGAAAAAATGTCAAAAACTATAAAAGAGCCCCGATTTTCTTTATCTACTTCAGTATATGCCAATTCCCCTCAGTAATCATGTTACGTACTACAATTTCAAGAATACCAGTCACCTATAGAACCCCAATTATTACCTATAGATGTTATTCAATAGTGCAAGCTGCAAAGGATGCGTTACTGAAAGCTAACATGAAAATAGGCAAAATGGCAGCCAAGGATATTGAATATGCCGAAAAGGCAGCTGGTGCAGCCAAAGAAACTGTTAATAAAACACAACAAGCTGCTTCTGGCAGTGCCAAAGATGCTCTTAATAAAACACAACAAGCTGCTTCTCATTTAAATAAGAAAACTGGTGAAAAGCTTTCTGAAGGTATTGATAAGACTCAAAATGTCAAAGACCGTGCTGAAGGCGTATACAATGTTAATAAGAACAAACAAGGTTATGCTAATTTACAAGATAAAGGGTCCAAAGCTGAGAGTGAACAATGCAGAGCTGATGATGGATTGTAAGCCCTTTTGTTTTTTATTTATTTATTGTATAGTGAATAAATAATTGAATTAATCTACAGTAGTACCAACTTTATAAACATATGTGTCTCTATATCCAATTACGTATTAATTACTTCTACATAATTCAGTGGTACCCAACCCATCTCACCATTTCTCTTTCTTACTTTTAACCAGTTATCTCTAGAATCTAAAATGGCAACTATTTCTTTTGGTTCCAAGGGAGTTTCAATTTGTGGATTTTGAGGATTAAATTCATAAATTGCTCTCGCAAATTGTACTTTATTAGGTACTGCTGGTGGTCTTTGATTCTTTTCTTCAATTAATTTAATTGCTTTAGATAACAAGTATGGGAACCCTATAGCTGCTACTAAGAAAAGCAACAATGGTTTTAATGAAATTCTTGATTTTTGGCCGTTCTTGTTTCTTCTTATTCCATCTTCCAATTTTTTCTGATTTTTTTCAAATTTGGAAAATTCTTTGGCATTTATTCCATAATTGTAAGATTGTCCAGTGATTTTGTAAAATATCTTTTTAACAAATTTAATCAAAGCAAAAATACCCAAAATAGACCCCAATGCATTTTTCAAATTCCCAAATTGTTCAGCTAAATTCACCATGGTGAAAAATGATGAATGTGTAGCCATGTAAGTAGCTTCAAGCATTTGAGCAAATCCACCAACGGCTCCTATAATACTTTCAATCAATTGGAATGTGGCTTGGGTTCCTTCTCCTAGTCCACCAGGACCCGTCATTGAATTATTTCCATACATGCCCCCTCCATACATGCCGCTTCCATAACCACCATATCCACTTCCATAACTTCCATACCCACCTCCGTACATTCCTGAGTATCCTCCATACATTGAATTTCCATACATTCCAGATCCATATCCACTTCCATATCCGCTGCCATACATGCTTGAACCATAACCACCACTCGTTCCATAACGATTCATGGAAGAACCATATCCACTCCCATAGGGTGATGAGTCAGCCATGCCGTTTATATCCGATGAAAGAGATGCAGGAAGTTCAGGTACTGTTGGACCTTGTGATTGCAGGGGTTGTGCCAAAGTTGAGCCTGTCGTAGTTGAGCTGGCCATGGATCCCGGTAGTTGTTGGTCTGCTTCTGCTGCGGTTGTTGATGCTGCTGATTTTCCTTGTGATACCTCCCAGGGCTTTGTTCTAGGTTGTGATGAAGACATGGTTGAATATGTTGTTATTGCTGTTTCCCGTGGAGTCTGAAGGTTTTTTTTTTCTTCTTTTCTTGTGAGGGTCAAAAAATAAAAAAAAAAAAAAAAAAAAAATGATCAGTTCTGGATTTTCAAAATTCTATTGCTATAAGACAAGATGAATTCTTATTATAGTCTTGAAGTATTTGGAGATTAAAGGTAAATGTATAGAAAAGAGTATAGATAGTTAACCCTTTTTATTCTCTTGTATGTGGAGTATATTCTCAAAATTTTGCCATCCCCGCTTCGTAATATACTAAGAAAATTCTGTACCTCGGAATCATTTTTTGATCACTTCTACACGACACAAAATAAACTTCCCCAGTTTCAACAATGTGTTTTTTTTTTATGTATTTTTCACATTCTTACTTTTGCAACTATTCTTAACATCGTATTCTTCTGTTTCTAATTTCTAAATATACAATTAGTTATAATCGTTAACTCATTTAATACCATAACATTAATCCGAATACCAACAGGTACATAAAACAAACCAAGCCAACAGAACTTAAGCGAACACATCCACTTCTTTTTACTAGTCATGGAAGAGGCTCATTGGAACTGCTCAATCTATTCAAATGCAAATACACATCAGTTCCATAACCTTCCATGGAAATCAATTTCAAATCACCTCCAAAATATTGAGCATATAATCTACTAATTGGTAAACCGTATCCAAATCCAGCCATTGGTGCTTTGAATGATGTTTGGTTGTACTCTGGTTCCAAAGTTGGTGTTTCATCTACTGTTGTGTACAAATACGTCCAAATCAAAGGTAGTGACGATCTTGGGATACCACCACCTTCATCAGAAATCTTTATGGCAATATCTTCAGTACCTTCCAGGATAATTACTTTGATAGGTGGGAATTGTAAATCGTTCAAATCGATTTCATCATATTTCAAGTCTGGGTTTTCCTCAATCATTTTCTGTTTCAATTTTGGAGTATGGAATTCAATGGTTGCTCTTAATGAATTTTTCAATGTTTCAAAAAGCATATGGATTAAATGTCCTGGTACATACATAAAGTTAATGTCTTGATGAGGGGCTATCAATTTTATTTCTGGAGCTTCAAATAATCCGTAATATTCTTCACAAATATACTTTGCAGTTTCAATTGCATCTTCAGCAATTTCTCCAACATTACAATCGGTACAAATGACACCAACGTAATTTGAACGAGGTTTCTTGGTGGTTCCTTCAGATCCATTAATAAGTGTACTGAGTTTTTGCTTGGTAGGTGAGTTTTGAGCCATGTTCAACGCAATGTGTTGTCCCATTAACATTCTTATTCCAATTCTTGACATATAAAAACGATCTAAAAATGTTTGAATTTGGGAATTAACAAATACAGTATCGTGTTTATTTTTCCATTCTTTAACACCTTGAGCCATAGTTGCAACAGTTGCATCGTGTCTTTTCTTGATCACTTCTAATGTTTCACGAACCAATTTGTTATAATCGTACACCTCTTTTGGCCAAACAATGTTGCTAGGACATGGATTGAAATAAGACATTCCATAAGTTGGCGATTCAACTCTCGATTGTGTGTTGTTTACAAGTCTTGGTCTTGCTCTAGATATTGAATGATGGTGATGATGATGTCGAACAACAATACCATCGTCACTGAATATATTATTGATTGCAGGATTATCATCTTCTGTTTCCAGTATACGATGTATTTCTTGCTTTACATGAGGTTGTTCGTCCAATGAATCTTCTGGTAATGAATTTTTGCTAGCGCCATTGTATAAAAGTTTTGCTAATTCATCATCGATTTTTGGTTTATGTAATTCGGTCAATTCTTGAAATGATTGAGCATACCAGTTTTTTACCTTAATAGTCGATGGCAGTTCACTCAACCCTAATGGTGCATTTTCTAGATCTTTGACTTTTTTGGCTAATCGAATTGGCAATTCTTCAACAATGAATCTCGATGCTAAGAAAATGGATCCTGGGGAAGGGACGGGTCCAAACTGAACCATTTGTCTTAAAGACACTGGCGTTTGATTATATGAGGCATATTTAAATATTTTATCTTTTAAGCCTTGAGTTAATTCCCAAGATGTACCCATACTGGTATTTTTATTGAAAAAAAAAAAAAAAATAAATAAATAAAACTTCTTGTTTTCGGGAAAGGAATAATTTGAAAGGGAAACAAGATTTGTATGGGGAAAATTATTTTTTGTCGTTGACTTTCATGAGCACAAGAAAAACAGCAATACAAAAAAAAAAAAAAAAGGCGTGTGATTGGGCAAACAAATTAGTTTTTGTGTAAACACTGTGAAGAAAAAAGTTATCATTGGATCATATCGCACAGAGATAAGGGATTCAACTAAGTTAAGAAGTTTTCAAAGGTAAATGGTTTAGAAATGAGCCATTAGCGCTGTTAGATCTAGATATATGATTAATAGTAAGAGGGTTTAGTTTTTTTCAACTCTTACAGATGAAATGGGTGAACGGAAGTATTGATTGTTGATAAAATCACGTCATATAGTTGACGAGAAAATTGCAAAGACAAGAGAGTGTTCAACACCCTCAACCAGTGATTTTTTAACAACAAAAAGAAGAAAACTAATGAGTTTCCGGCTATGAAAAATATTTTAAACTCCGAGGTCCATCACTGATGTTACATTGAAGTTTGATTGACATTTATTGGATGAGTTCCAAGACAATCGAATAACAAAAAATAACGGTCCTACGGCTCCGTACATTGTGGTTGGTTTGGATTATAGCAATTTTGTAAGTCCACGGCTATCAATTTGGGTTCAGCGGCCAAGAGGAACAAAAAGATAGTGGTATACTGCATATAGTATTTAATGACTCAGTTACCGGAGCTGAGGAACACAAGATTCCGGGGATTTGTGTAATGGTCTTTTTTTTTTTTTTTTTTCGTTGCTATCAGTTGATTTTTTGATCTCCCGGTGCCCCGGAAACTGTGAAAAGATAAGAAATTATAAATACTCCTTCAACTCGTTTCAAAAAAAAAAAAAAAATTCTTTCTATAATCAATATAACTATTACACTTAATATCTATTCTTATTCACAACACTTACACAATGGTCACTAAAAGAATCTTTCACGTTGCTCAATTCAGAACCGCATCAAGACATTGGATGCCAACATATTCAAGAGCTTACTTTTCTTCAAAACAAAGATGTGTCAACTTTAACAACATAAATGACGGCGGTTTAATTGCTAATGATGATGTTTTTGCTAGTCTGGCTACTAGCTCAGATGAAGCTGAAATTTTCGAACCAACAATTCATGGCTCCGAAGATGTTCATACTGCTGGTCCAGTGAACAGAGCTTAAAAGGAAACATTGTATATATTTCAACGAATTTAATGATAAATAGTAATAAATGAAGAATTAAAAAAGGTTGATTGTAGAATTTACTGAAAAAGTTCCCTTAGGCAGATCAACTGTTTAAATTGTGTGGCTCAGATGTCAATTTTTCTTTTCTCTTTTTTTTTTTCCACTAATCTCACCATCCAACCATCAACATGGCATTGCTTAAAGTTGGAGTTGGACAACTCTGTTCATCAGCTAACCTTTCACAAAACCTTCGAGTGGTTAAAAAGCTTATTCAAGAAGCACATATAGCAAGCACCAGGATTCTATTCTTGCCAGAAGCAACAGATTACATTTCCAGAAATGCAGTACATTCAACTGAATTGGCTAATCAAGTACAAGAGCAATTCTTATCACCATTATTGGATTATATTAAGTCTTTAAATGGCTCTACTTACGTATCCGTTGGAGTTCACTTGCCGGGGAAGGAAAGAGTTAAGAACATGCATGTCTTAATTGATCCAACAGGAAAAGTAGTATCTGAATACCAAAAAGTACACTTATTTGATGTTGATGTTCCTAATGGTCCGATATTAAAAGAACTGAAATCTGTTGAACCTGGCAATAATATCGAAGACCCTGTTTTAGTGGATGGATTCAAGGTGGGATTAGGAGTTTGTTATGATATAAGATTTCCAGAATTGGCATTGAGATTGAGAAAATTAGGTAGTGATATTATTACTTTTCCGAGTGCATTTACCACTCGTACTGGAGAAGCTCATTGGGAATTGTTATCAAAAGCTAGAGCTATTGATGCTCAGAGTTTTGTTATCAATGCGGCTCAGTGTGGACACCACGAAGTTGGTAAAGATCGCAATAATGAATCTAAAACTGTAACAAGAATAAGTTACGGTGATTCAATAATTATTGATCCATGGGGTGAAATATTAGCCAGGGGTAACAAATATACTGATAAATTAACTGTGGATGAAGATGGTGATTATTACGAGCTAATTGTTGCTGAATTGAACGGCGAGAAATTAGATAAAGTTAGAGAAAATATGCCATTGTTAGACCATAGAAGACCAGATGTATTTGGATATGAGATATAGAAATTTGACCAATATCTCTCGGATGTAAAAGTCCGATATTACGTAAAAATTTTGCGAAGTGAACGTGAAAAAAAAAATTAAAAAAAAAAAAAGAATTTTTTCTTTTGAAATTTTATGGTCCCGTAAAGCAATCGGAAACTCTCTATTATTAGTGACGACAAGTTTACAAGTACTGTTGGTCTAATCATAATTCGTAAATTCGTAAATAAAATATATAGTCTTGACTAAGCTCTGTTAACTGGTCCCGCAGTGTGGACGTCTTCTGATCCATGGATAGTTGGCTCAAAAGATTCAGTAGTCTCCTCCGGAGCAGCGGGACTAGCAAATAAATCATCATTAGCTATTAATCCGGAATCTTTTATGTTATTGAAGTTTATACATCTTTGTTTAGATGAGAAATGTGCTTTGGAATAAGTTGGGATCCAATGTCTTGAAGCAGTCTTAAATTGAGCAACGTGAAAAATTCTTTTAGTAACCATTTTGTATTTGTTGAAAGTTTTTGTAAATTGAATGAATGGAAGTAAATTTTATTGACAATTTTGGAAAAAGAATGATGTATTTATATTATTTCAAAAGTCGGCAAAGTTGATGAAGTCATTGGTTGGTGACACAAATCCCCAACCTTCCTCAGCTCCGGTAACTGAGTCATCCATAATTTCATACAGGTTTAGTCTTTCTTTTTTTTCTGTTGAACCTCGGAACGTTGGTGCTCCGCGGAAAACCAATTCACAGAAAAAAAAAAAAACACCGATACAGGCTCACGTGAGCTTAAAAAAATTACATTCTATTTCAACAAAACACTCTATATAATTATTGATCCTCTTGTTTGCCAGTAAGGAGCTCTTTTGTAATTCTCCAAATAGTCTTTCTAGCTTCAATAATTGGCCATACGACAACAAAAAATAACGAACAAAATAACCAAATAATAAGAATAATAACCCAGCCCAATAAAAATTTAGGTGAGAAAATGTAAGCAGGAGCACCTAAACATACTGGAATAATAATAGCTCCAATGAGTGCCATGAGAAACACCAATAAGCAATACTTCTTAAACTGACGATCCAAAAGTTTGTGATCAATCTCTGCATTTAAGTCCATATCTAATTCTGAATTTGCTTTGTCGATTTCAACTCTAACAGCTGAATCTTTGGAACTTCCATCCAGAGGTTTTTCTGCTTGATTATCCAGTTGCTCTTCTTGTAGTTCAGTATCATCAACTAAAGCTGTTCTATTTCTGGTTTTATCGAAATCAAAATTTGCTGGCCAAATGAGAGACAATCCAATTGAAATTACTCCACCCAGTCCCAACGCAGTAACATTACCAGCAAATGAAACCCATTGATCTGATAAGTTATCAACAGTAATTGATCCTTTCAAGTATCTACAGGATACTAACCAAACAATAAATGCCAAAACCATACCTCCAACTGAACCACCAACGGCACCAATTTTATTTAAATCTTTCCAAGTGAAAGACAATGCAATTGGAATTACACCCGACGCAGTTGCACATCCAAAAAAGTTAAATAACCAACCCATAGATATTTTAGCAGGACCATAAAAGATAGATGCAAGAGCTGCTGAAAAGAAAGCCCAAGCAAACACACTGTACTTAGCAGCAGCAACAACTTCTTTAGGGGTTGCATCCGGTTTAATATATCTTTTGTAGATATCATAGGATATCAATGTTGAAGTAGCAATCAATTCACCAGCATATGAAGATGTAACTGAAAAGAAAATCATAACAATCATCATAGCCAGTCCAGACTTACCCATCAAATAAGTTAATGCAGCTACAGGTGGTAGACCTTCATTGATTTCAAGTACGGTTAAAGTTGGATAGTCGGGATAAACAGAAAGTGCTCTTGAAGCAAGACCTAATGACGTAGCCATCGAAACAGGAATAACAAACCAGCAAACAGCAGCAAAAAAGTAAGCTCTTGAAGTAACTCTATAGTCAGAAGCAACAGCACGTTGAAGATACGCCTGATCTGCAATAACCAGCCCAAAACCAACAATGATAACGATAATCAAAAATATTACACCTTGTTCTGATCTAAATGTAAGATAAGACCCATGATAATTGTTATCAACAGGGGGTAAGGATTGAAGTAATTCATGCATTTTATAAGGTGACCCAATTTTGTCATTACCTGTGTATACCTCAAACATGAAAACAATAAGGAATATCAAAATGATACAAGTATGGGAAGCATCGGAGATGAAAGTAGCTCTCAAACCACCAAATGAAACATAAACAGCTACACCAAATGGAATCAACCACAATGAAGCATATTGACTTACACCAGTGACAGATTCAATTACAGCAGAACCACCAAGCAAAATACAAGAACTGACAATAGAATTACAAACAAACCCACACCACAAGAAAGCAAGGTGTCCGGCTTTACCAAATCTAAAATAACCCATTTCCGGGAAAGTTGTCACTAAGTTTGCATTTTTCTTAACTTTACTTGAAATAATTGAAAACACGGAAATTTGAATAATACCACCAATAGCATAGAAGTATCCACCAGAAATACCAAATATATTTGCTTTGACAGCTGGTTCTAACAAAGTAACACTCCAACACCACGACAGCACAATACCCGCTAACATAAGACCAAAATTAACACTTCTACTACCAGATACAAACTCATCAACTTTGTTAGAATTGAATCTACTAAATCTGTTTTGTAAATAAGTAACCACATTTAAAAGGATTGCAAAAAACACACCACCACCGATGATCAAACCATAACCGGCACCTTGGGATAATGTTGGTTGCAACATTTTTATTTAATGTATGAATTGAGAAAAATAATTAAAATGGAAACATTAGCGGTATATATAGGTTGCAAAAAAAAAATAGGTTGTTTAACATCGGGTGTCTTCCAATTCAACCGAAAGCTAATGTAAAGCCATAGTTGACTCAATCAATTGATAAGGGCTTTAATCAGAACACCTAATAGCAAAACTTTAATTCAAAACGCCTGTGCTTGTTTGAAATTGGTATATAAAAGTGGATATCTTTTAATACCAGGAACATTGTAATTACTTCATGCTGTAATATAAATCTTTGTTTCTAATAAGACATTTCTTAATCTTTCATATACCCAAACCAAAAGAATTGGTGCTTAACCACAATTATTATAACTTGGTTCAGCCTCGAGTTTTATTTTTGATATTCTTTGTTGCAACAACTGTGGCAAAAAACCTTAATCTTTTCCGAAAATTGCTCCAAGGTAACCGAGAACTAAACAAAACTTTAAAGCAGAATGTGGACCTTTATTATCTAATTCCACTGTGGTGTTCATCGGCTAATGATGTTCAAACTAACGCTTATGTATTTTGACAGAACGGTCTAGATCAATCCTAATTTCGCAATTATCTCATCTATTTTGCTAATAACTAGAAGCACGATCATTCCAAGAAAAAAAAATTCACAAGAAAAACTATACTCCTAATAATTGGGTTCCATCGTAGTTACGTATATAATTATGTGCAACAGGTTAAAATAATGCATTTCAAAGTCTTGGGTAATGGGCTCGAATTCCGTCAGAGGGGGACGGTGTTCCTGTTGCGCGCACTTTTTGTAAGGCACCTATAGTTTTTGAGCATTTCAGAAGAAAGCCCGGGGTCGGTACCGAGGAAAAATGTAGAAAAACTAAAAAAAATAGATTGCAGCACATTAGTTTCGCGTATGGTCTCCCACTACACTACTCGGTAATGCTCTTAG